>JAOXJP010167974.1:0-26756 GCA_025762735.1 Platanus orientalis
CACTCAATCACTGTTTGCGATACACCTCACAGACAGCGAAACTGATGATACATCCAGCTCAGAAAATGAGCAGTCTGCAACTTTTGGAATTAACGGAATCTATACTCTTGACCGTCCCATCTTCACCTCCCAACCTGTCCCTGCAGCCCCTATCTCCCTTCACCTTTCCAAATTTTCCAAACCATTCACTACCATAGCCTTCTTTGATACAGGCGTTGCCGCCTCTATCATTAACCTAAAACTTCTTCCCCACTCTCACTGGCAAGAATGTTCCCAACAGTTTCGAGCTGCCAATGGAGCCCATTTTACAATTAATTGTATTAGCAAACCCATTCTAATTCAATTATTTACAACCTTAACCATTCAGCACCGAGTGTTTGGATCATCCATTTCAGGAAAAGACATAATCATTGGATTTGATATTCTGCATAGCATCCCCCACCTTCGATGGACTGTAGAAGGATTAAAATACAAAGATTATTGTCTTTCATAGTAAGAAAAAAAAATTCATACCATTTTACTTCTTCATACTATTCTACTATGTTGGTTTGACAAAGATAGAGTTTCATTTATATTTGTGGGTTTTGGCAAAAGTAGAAAAAATTCATTTCCCAATGTGATATGACTGAATGGGTTTCCCACATTTTAACATTTATCAAACAAACAGGTTTGTGGGAGAACATAAAACCATACACTTTTCCAAGAAAGTTGAGACCTTTGCCCCTAAGTAGTCATCCAAGTATGTTTGGTTCAATTTGAGTTTCAAGTGTAATTATTTAAAAAAAACAAAAAAATAAAAAATAATACATATTAAAATTTTAACTTAAAAGGAAAAATTGTTACATATGTTAAAGAGTTAAAGAAAATAATTATAATATATTTTGTCAACCATTGGGTTATATTAGAATATAAACATTAGGCATTTGAAAGCAAGTTATCATTGCTAGCTTCAATGCTCTATTACATTAAGAATTAGATTATATTAAAAGTTACGAATAAGTCTTTTATATGTTGGAAAATAGATAGTCTAACAGTTGGATGATGAGGTCTTTCATTCCATTCCATAAATTCAATAGTGTTTGGGTTTGAGAAATGAGATTTTTACATATATTGCGTTGAGTGTGCATTAACAAAAAATTATGCAAACAAGCGATCGGTATTTTGGGTTTTCTTGTATTAACAAAGTTTCGTAATGTATTTTGTTTTTCTTTTTATTTTATGAGGACTGCGTGAAGTGGTGTTTTATTATACATTGCAAGTACAAACAAAGTACAAGAAGAAATAGTGTGGCATGATGGTATCATAGAGGCTTAATTGTTTGAACTCTATTGCACCAAGAGGGAATGATTAAAGTCTTGAAAAAAGAAACCACCATACTGCGCCTTTGAGAAAATATGACCCCAGTGATCTCCTAAATTTTCAAACAATTCAAGACTTTAGTTTGTATTGAGATTGTATTGCATATGGTGACAAACACTGTACCAGAGAATTCATTTTAGAGGAAATGGAGTACTATAAATAGTATCTACAAATCTTTTAATATCAGATTCATTGGTATATATGTTTTCATTAGATTTTGACAACCTCATCCGGGTTTGTATTAAAATTATTTGGTTGATTTTGCATTCTTATAATTCTACCAATTATCATATTTATATCATGAGTTGTTTAGATTTTTAAGATCATCATCTCGGCTAAATTATTTGAGAATTAGAAATCCTGTATCATTGCTATTTGTTGAACTTATTACAAAAATATTAATAGAACATAAATGAACTTCTACAACACTTTTGAATTGAAGAGGGGTTTAGGCTCAAAGACAAAAAGGAAAATTGAGAAAGTTATAATTCAAAAATTCTAATGTTGAGAATAAAAGTGGGATGAAAAAATTGTTCATTTGAAAAATCTAATCAATCCTAATCCAAGAGGCTCTTTAAAATTAAGAAAACCCATAAATTTAATAATAAACCTATAAAAAAAGGTACTTGTTATGTGTATGAGAAAATTGATCATTTTTGCTAAAAAAATCCAATACTAAAAGAACTAAAAAAAAATTGTAGCTAGTGATTGAGATTATGGGTAATTCAGTTATAATAAATGTGATACTGAGTTAAAATTTAGTTTGAGAAAAATAAAGACTATGATTTTTAAAAGGATGTAACATGTGCTAGAAGTCCAAAAAACATCATTTCTATAAATTTATTGAATAAATATGACTTTATAATTTTCTTTAATTCGAAAAATATATTTTGTTGAAGAATGAGATTTTTGTTGGCAAAGGGTGTGTCAAAATGAGATTTTCAAATTGAATGAAATGACAAATCTACACATACCCGTCTTAAACATAATATTGTGAATCAAATGATTATGGATAGAGTGATAGCGCTAAATTCTGTGCAATCAAAGAAAAAGTTGAATGATTTATTTATTAAAAACCTTAGACAGGAAACATTAGTTAAAACGTCAAAAGGAATAAGATTAAAACCCATAAAAAATTGTCAACGATTAGAACCCAACCGAAATGGTTCAATGGGATAACAAATTACTAAATAGTTGGTGAAAACGCCAAGAAATACAAGATGAAAAGTAATTCATCTTACTCATTCCTATAATGTAAACTTAGTAAGAATTCTAAGACTGTAACGTTGTGGAGGTTGATTCAATGAAACTTTTAATGAGTTTATAAATCTTAGAAGATTAAGGGTTAAGTTATAGTGACACCTTAGATAAACTCACCGAAATCAGTGTGGGAGTGGGGCTGCTCCCTATGAGACTTAGGTCATCTCTAGGGTACTGATAAATAAAATATGTACACACGACCATAATGTGTAAACCTTGAGAAAGGCCACTAAGATTATGTATTTTAGTGTACTGCATGCAGATATATAATTTAAAATATAGCTCACTATACATCACTGTACATGAAAATTAAAATATAAATGAAAGTTTAAATCTCCATATATCTTCATCATATACATAAATTTTAAAATGCTCAGACTATTATTTTGAAATTGGGGGAAGTTGTAAGTATTTTTTAAAAAATGAAAATTTCAAAAATAATGCATATATTAAATATTTTATTTTAAAGAAAAACTACAACCTATGTTAAAGAGTTAAAGAAAATATTTATAATATATTTTTTTAATCGTTGGGTGATATATATTAGAAAATAAACATTAAGCATTTGAAAAAAAATCATCATTGCTAACTTTAATGCTCTATAACGTTAGAAATTAAATTATATTCAAGGTTAATAATAAGTCATATCCATATGTTGGACAATAGATACTCCAATGGTTGGACGATGACGTCCTTCATTCCATTATATAAATTTGATATTGCATGTTTAGGTTTGAGAAATGGGTTATTTAAATATTGTGTTGAGTGTGTGTTAACAAAAAATATGAAAACAAGTGACTGGTATTTTGGGTTATCTTGTACTAATAAAGTTTTATAATGTGTTTTGTTTTTCTTTTTATTTTCTGAGCACTGTGTGAAGTAGTGTTTGATTGTACATTGCAAGTGCAAGCAAAGTATAAGAAAAAATTGTGTGGTTCGATTATATCCTGATGGCTTAATCGTCTGAACTTTATTGCATTGAGAGGCGATGATTAAAGTCTTAAAAAAAAAAAACCCTCATATTGCACCGTTGAATAGATACGATCCTTGGGATCCCCTAAAATTTTTAATACCAGGCATAAATTCTTCATGTTTCCTCTTATTATTGTAGTTAGGAGGTCCTAAGTTATGTTTCTACTGACTCTTCTTTTGTATATCATGCATCTAATCTTAAAAGAGAGAGAGAGAGAGAGAGAGAGAGAGAGATTGACATCTCTTGTAGAATTTTAGTCCATTGGCATCTCCCCCGATTTCATTGTATTGATCTCATTTCAGTTTAGAGAGATGTAATAGAGCTGCTGACATTTAGCTTCCTTTTGTACATGGGTTTGTGAAATATTAGTTACCTAGTATACTTGAAGGTGATAGGTATATATATATAGATATATATTTCACACTAGGGACCCTACTTAGTATCCCTCTTCTTAACCAAAAATGAGGGAGAAAAAAAGCCTTCTTACTATCGTGGTTCTACCAACTATTGAGAGCCCGTTTTATACAACCGTAATTTGTTGAAGACACACAGCACCATAAAAAAGTTACATAAATTCAATATAAATTTTTTTTAAGAACTATAAAATATCCTTATCTTCTTCATTCTCTTTACCGTTTTCTTCCCAAACCTCCGTTTTTCACCTTTGAAACCAAGAAGTTTGTTTCTGCAAAACTCATAAGCTCGTTACTTTGAATGCAAGATCCCACATTGCTTAGCTTAAAAAGGGTCATGTGCTTATATGTAAGCACCCCTCTACTTGGCTTGACATATTTTCGAGAGAGAACATGTGGCTCAGCTTGAAGAACAAAACCGGGGAGGGAGAGTGCCCCTATGTTGGGATGCCCAAATTGGACAATATCAAGTCATCAGGTTGGATAGGGTCGTTACAATTGGTATTAAAGCTTTGGGTTTAAATGTTTTAAGAGAATTAGAGAGTCGAGGTCAAGGATTACATTTTGATTCAAGTTATAATCAGAGTCATACGTTCCTTTAAAAATTAGAGAGTTATAATTCAAGGATATTAAAGTCCAATAATTTGAATTTGAGTTAGATAAAGAGAAATCATTGAGATGTCTGATATTGATTATGAAATTGGAGTTGATTGATTGCTTAGGATAGTAGCAAAATTCGTTAGCAATATAAATGCTAAAGAGATGAAGAAGTGATCTTTATTGCAATGATTCTATTATTGTAACTACATTGGTGTTCTTCAGTTTATAGCCTTTTTGGTTCTGCATATATAGATTCTACATACATTTTTGTACTTGGATTTATCATTTCCACGATGTGAGTGGATTAAGGATTTGTTTAATACAATTGGTTATATAGAACAATAAAGAAGTGAAATTAGATTGATGAGGTTGCATCTTACTAATAGGATCATAAATAACAACCCTGGAGTTGTTGGGATTGAATTTGAGGATTTAGAGACTATGAGAAATTGGAGGTTTGGAAATTCTCAATTTTACAACCATGTAGTTGTTAATCACCAATGTAAGGTTAGGGTTATATGATTCAATACAAGATATTAAGCATTAGTTTCCATTGAGATGTATGATTACATGTCGAATACCACCAATATAGGCAAGAGTTATAAGAGTTAATACATTGTTATTAATGAGGGGATATCATTGAGATACTCAATTTATTTGTCAAATGATTGGCATTCGTGTAATGCAAGTCATGTGGGTTATTGTCAGTGAAATTGCATTTATCAAGCATGATTTGCATTGCATAATTTGCAAGATTGTATTTCCAAGATTACTGTGTTTTGATTGGCTTTGAGCATTGACATGCTTATATTTGGAAATTGTTTAATGATGTGATAGGGCCAGAAGTCTTTCCTAAAGAGAAGGAAGATCTAGATGGTGATATCTGGATTTGTGATAGCTTAATTGTAAGGAGATCTTTTTTTATAGGTAATTAATTGTAAGGATATATTTCTATAGAGATTTAAATGAGTGCACACACCATTTCTAACTTGAATCACGGACAAGTACGGCCTGTGGAGAGAGCAACCTAGATTAGCCTGAGAGCTATCACATTGTAGAGAGGACTGCCTAGTTTAGAGTAAGAGCCACCATAGAGAGATAGAAAGTGCTACCTAGATCAACGTTAAAGCTACCATCGTCTAAAGAGGGCTACTTAATTTAGTGTATGTAGCCACAGAGCGGGCCTACATGTACATTGACTATGGGACGCGATATTACTACATACTTCTATTCTATTATGCATGAGTTATGTGTCATCGTGATTCTATTATAGATTGTAGAACCAAAATGTGTTTTCTGAATTTTTTTTTAGCTCACCATATCTACTTTACTATCCATAGATAACGAGACACTTAGAAGCTTGGACTTTAGGCTTGGTTGATATTTGCGAGTGCTTTTATTTAACCAGAACTATAAACAATTTTTTGATTAGTCTTTCATAGGCTAAAATAGTTAGTATATTTAGAGTTGGATTTGAGTAGATGTACGGATGCTCTATTTATATTGTGGTTAGTCATTTGTGAATGCATTGAAATTCATTACATCATATTGCTAGTTTATGGATTTGATTGCATGATGTTTGAATGTTTAATTCCCTACAATTTATTTACCAGTGGGTGATGTGATTCAACGTCAAATTCTTAATTATAAGAAGAAGACATTGATATGAAATTTGAAGTATCACACCTAGGGTTTGTTGTGGAGTTTGGGTCTTAGGCTATTGCAAAGTAATTAGCATATAACTTTTGCACGGTTTCAGTAGAAGATTATGAACTATGAGATAAATGTCTAATTAGACCAATAGTATCTTTTTGAGAGGAGAGAAGAGGTTGAGTTTTCTTTAGAGAGGAATTATCCCACACACCAGCATATCTTTACAGCGTGAAATTGAATTTGTGATAAACATCAAGAAAATTAGATTTTAGTGTGTTAAATTTCAGGGAAGAAATTATCTTAAAGGAGGTAGAATGTAATATCCTATACACCCCTCAGGGTTATTTTGGGAAACAAATAAATAAAAAAGGGGTTTTTAGCCCTTTAATCGACTGAAACCCGAAACAAAAAATAGGAAGGGCGATCAAGTAGAGAGAGAAAAGGAAGTAGAAGAGGAAGAATAGACGAAACAACTACTCTTCATTCATTTGATGACTTGGAGGAATAGGAACATAGAGAGAAAGAAAGGGGACAATGGAGGAGAGAAAATTGTTAGAATTCACTAGATATTGTTGGAAACAAAGGGGAAATTCATCAAAATTGAAGTATCCCTCATCTTCTTTAGTTTATAACATTGTTTTCAAATTTAAAGAAAATATTTATGAGGTTTTCAAAGAAAATCTAGATTTTTTATGATGAAAAACTCTATAGAAAGTAGATTAAAGGTGAATCAAAAGTAAAATGTTGAAAATATATTTTTTTAAGCTAAACTAGAAGTTGTAGATGAAGAATTGGGTAATGGGAAAGGAATTTAGAGCTTTTTAGCTTGAGAAATTATCCTAAACTTCTAAGATTCGAAATTACTACCATAACACTGATTCGAAATTATCCTAAACTTCTAAAATGTTAAAATAATTTATGTAAATTATTTTGTATAATAAAATTAAAAGGATTACCTCTTCCTTAATTTTAGATACTTGAAGATCTAAAAGTGTAGATAAATTGGAATTTTACAATGATATTGCACTTATATATAAATTTACATGTAAACATCCATTACTAGCATTTAATAGAAAATGTTTGATGCTATAATTGTATTTATCTTGAAGGTTTATGGTGATTTGAATTGAGATAGTCGATTTTAGGAATTGATATGTGAATTCTAAGCTTATAATTAGTGTGCACTAAGCATTATTTTTACTTAAGAAAATGATATAAAAATGCATAATATTTTACATAATGATGGTACTATATATTCATTTTATTAGGCTACATTTGTAGGAATTTGATATACTTATATTGAGATGTTAATGCGTACTCTTGAATTTAGTAGTGAATGTAAAAGTGAGTTTATGCTATTTATGAATGGGTTGGTCATCTAAATTGCTTACTTTAAGTTTATTTGGAATTCCAAGAAATAAATTTCAAGCATCATATATGATAAATTGTGAGCATGAATGATCTTCTATTAGATTGTGAATCCATCTTATTAGTAGAATTGCTTGAGTCTCTAGAACATTTATTATTGGTAGGGCTACATAAAGGGTTAGGCCAGCTCAAAAATTGGCCCAAAAAGCCTGGGTTAAGCTAGGCTTGACAAAGGCTTAGTCCCAAGATAAAATGTCGAACTTTTGATAGGGTCAGGTTTAGGTTTGCCTCTGCCCAACCCTATGTGTGTGTGTGTGTACACATGAACATCTAGGGGTTTCACTGCATGCATTCTATGAGCTAACAATCCAAGAGTGCAGTACCATCATATGTTATTGCAAGTACTTGTGATTATGATGTGTCTAGGTTAAGACAGTTGAAATATTTTATTGTGCCCTTGTTATCAATGAAGATTATTGGGGCCCGAGAGCTTATCCCTGCATATTAAGATGTAGAAGAAACCCTCATAAATAGGAGATTTGGAGCTGCCTAGGCCATTTGACCTCTTAGAAGGGTTTATTGGGGCTAATGAACATATCCCTACATGCGATGGAAAAGGATTCCTGGACCTGATCAATCCAGAGCTGCCTAAGTGACTTCCTATATGAGGAAGATCACCCAACATAATTTAGATATCCTATGAGTTACCAAGGCATGTTGAGATGCTATACACATAGAGATGATTATGCACAAAGTTGCTAGAGCATATTAAGATGCCATATATATGTGACATGGAGTTGTGAGCTTTCCTTCCACAACGATAGTTATCAAATGCACCATAGAGTGTTAGAGTTTGTATTACTTATTATGGATGTTTGCATTACACACATTTGCTTCATTACATGATTTATATTGCATTATTAATGCTTGAATGATAGTTGTTGTTTATTATTGATGGGTTCTATGTATGTTATGATGTTCAACTCAAATATTACATGTTCTTTTTATATTGTTAAGAGAAACTAGGTATTGTTGAGTTTATGTTATATATAATGATTATTTAACTTTCAAAAGATACACTCCTAAAATGAACTTTTGTTGTATTGATATACATATTGTAAATTGAGATGTATAATACACACCACTGTGATATTAATCTTGTGTTTTGGCTATGTTAGGCTAATATATATGCATGACTTGTGAAACATGTTTTATCGATTATGGTATATATATATATTTGTGTGTATGTGTGTTATAAACTATAGAAGGTTGTGTTTATTTATGGAGCTTTAAAGCTCACCCATTCATTAACACATCACAAGGAATGAGACATTGAAGGAGGTGCACTAATGACTTCCTTTATTTGAGTAAGACTATCTGAAGGTTCGCTAGTCACAAAGGGTATATTAGATTGATGGGATAAATTCTAGATGTTAGAAGCCTTTAAGTACATATAGATACTGTGGACCTTTTGGTATTCTTTTGATAGCTAGTAGTTTATTTGACATGTCTGGTTTATAATAACTATGGACATTTACTTCATTTTGATTTTATATTTTTATTATTCTTGATTGGAAGAATGAAGAGATGTTAGGAGAACAACATACATGATCTTATGTTGAATTGGTTATTAGAAGTACTCTATTTATTGTTCAACCATGTTATTATTCTTTTAAATATGAGGTTCTCGTCCCCATGGGTCCCATTTACGTAGTTATGCTGCCAAAATTTCGATAGGGTGACCCATAATCTCATGTTTACTCTGAAATTAAGATGTAAACATTGAAAAGGGATCCACCAAACTTCCATGTGTCGATATTAAAAAATCATTTGAGTTTGGGGCATGACAATGAATCATCTCATTTGGACCATTTATCAAATCATTAGGCAGTCCCATATCCATTGGCCATGATTTGCAAATTTCACCATTGGATTGGATTATTTTATCCTAGGTTACCAACGAAATACTACATGGCACTCACACAAATTAACTTAATGGCAACCAACTCATTGGTAAATCTCTTTGATCTAGATACTCGATCTTAGCGAAAACCAACTCATTGGTCCAATCCCACCGGGTTTCACTGTGTTACTGACACACAAAGTGTTAATTGATGTGCTCTTTTTTCATGATGCCCTTCCACCAACTCACTGCTTATAAGCTAAACAAGAAGGAGCTCCAAACCATAGGTGAAACCCATGCCTGATACCTATAACACCCTACAGATGTTGCATGCTTAGTAGGACCATAGATGCATAATTGATGATTAAATATTTGAGTCTAGTTAATTTTGTATTTTAAGTTTATTTTGACACACATGAGTAAGTGAGAAAGTTGGATTAAACATGGAAGGGAATAGAAGACAAAAACAAGTCAAAGACTTCACAAGTTCTGAAGTTGTCTTAGACAATAGATTTGGGGTAACTTTAAAGTTAAACTTATATCAACTCCAAAATAATTAACTATCAACTATATACTATTAGAAATATCTAGGAGTCTATGTTCCAATGCCTCAAACAATGAATAAATAGGAGTTTCCTAAAGGAATTTATGATCTTTTTCCAACAAGGTATTTATGCTGACAAGCTAACTAATTTGAAGTAAATTTAGAGTTAAACCTGTACTAATCCCGAATGAATTAGCTAACAAATTACATACAATTAGAAAGATCTCGAAGTCTACTTTTCTACACAATAAATGTCAATCAATTCTAAGTTTTCTAAAGAAAGTTATTGATGTTTAAGTCCAAATGGGTCAAAATCTAGAGTGTGGATGAAGCCAACCAAGTTCAGATGGACTTGTACTAAGCGGCTTGGGATGAAACTTAGTGGCTCAATCCAACACCTCTCTATTATGTAGAAAAGAGACTCGAAACATGTTGGATTGAGCCGAAAGCATAAAAATTAAATTTTTAGATTTATAAATTTCTATTTTTGATTCAATTAGGGTTTTTACTTCACCTAAGACTCTTATATAGTTTATATAATTGATAGAACTCAATCTAATTCAACCTACAAAACTTAAGAACAAAGGAAGGAGAAGAACAAGAGAGAAAACAAGATTTTGTGAGAAATTTTGGGATTTTTGAAGAAAAACTTGAATCTTTGGTATAAGATTCATTTTTAGATCAACAAATAAACAAAAACACTTCTACATTGTTTTTCATTCCTTTAGGTTCATAGAACACATTTATTCCTATTTTTGTAAGAAATCATGAATAATATGCATTATTTTTCAATCTATAGGTTCTTAGAATGCTTGTAAATTTGTTATGTAAATAAACTTGAACACTTAGCATCGTTTTTTATGTTCTTTGGTTTTTAGATTTGTTTGTTTATAGTTTTGCAAAAAATCATGATTGTTTTGATTTGTGTAAGCTCTTAATCTCATGTTTTTTAAAGAAGAAAATTTTGTTTTAAAATAAAACCTTGTGTTATACTTTGTTTATCATCTATCTAAGTTCTTAGATGACTTTGATCCCTATTTTGTAAGAGGATATAGATGTTCTACTCTATTTGGATTTGCTTATGTTTTAGAATGATTATTTTGAAAGATTAACCTGCTTTTGAATGAGTTTTTCAAAGGATTTTTAGAAAATTTATTTGTAAAGATTATTTAAAGGATTTTAATGTGCAAATCAATAAAGTTATGTGCTTAGGTGGGTTGGATCCTCTTGATTTATGTTTTTTTTGAAAAGAAATGTATGATTAGATTATTCAGAACTATTTTAAGGATTTGATTGGTTTTGCATCAAAACCTGTTAATTTCTTTAAAGCATATATAATTATTTTGGAAGGATTATATATTTTATTATTAATTATGGCATGAGATCCTTTTGCCATAAAATAGGTAAATTTGATGGATCCCTCATCGGATTTAAATACATGCAATCAGGTACACTCTTTGTCGAGTCACATAATTAATGAATCAGTTTCAGCTTGATCCTCACCACTAAAGGTGAGATAGTGGTATCCCTTTACCAAGATCATAATAGGTGCGATCAAGTACCCTCTCAACGGGCTACATTAATAAGTGTGATTAGATATCCAATCAGTGGGTCACATTAATAGGTGAAACAGTTATCATTTATCTATTTCAATTATTTGTTCAGTTTCTCTAAAATATATTTCAATTATTTATTCAGTTTTGGCTCAATATTTCAGTTATGTATTTCATATTATACTTATGTTTAGTTTTGTGCTTCTATTTTCAGCTTTAATTTTATTATCTACTTTGTTTTAAATTAAAAAGACATTATTTTATGTATGTATATGTTAAAAAGCTATTTGTTTTGAAAAACATGTTCTTATATGTTTTTATAAAATTATTTGTGCTCACTAGCCCAAATGTTTCTGTATGTTTTAAGTGTTCATGTTTATTTGCATAGTCATGCTTACATAGTTAACACCATTGTTTTTTAGATGATGGTGATGACAAGATAGATTAGTAGCTTGGATCCATAGAGAAAGGAGATATAAATTTTAGTTTAGATTTATTATCTGTTATTTGTGAGACATGAGACTTTATTACTCTGATTTAGTTATTTGTTCAGGTTATTTGAGACAAGTTTTATTTAGAAGATGGATTTATTTAGTTTATGGTTTGATTTATGTTTAATGGTTTGTGATACAGTAGATGGATTTTCAGTTATTTGAGGATTTTATTTATTAGTTGATTTATGTCATGTCAAACTATACGTTCAAGTGGGATGGAATGTCAGACAATGGACTTGAGAATAATGAATAAAATGGTTATGATTAATTGTGCTTTGTTGCGTATGTATAGAATGTCGGAGCAAAAAATTTATAAGCAACTTAAATGATTTCAAAAAGAAGGGATTAATGTCACATGCTATAATTTGTAACCTTATAGGTATGGGTTTTGGGGCGCAACAATACCCATCATTGGGAGTCTAAAGATTAAAGTCAAAATAACACACCCCCATTATGGATGTCCTTGCAAGTTCTTGATTAAAATATATGATTCCTCTTCAACTTTGGTAATTTTGGTACATCTTTCACTACTTGAACTTTTAAATCCTTGACAAAATCCCAATTTTTTCTTAGATTCTAAATCTATTCTTGTTTCCACATCCAAAACTTTACAAATGGATACTTCTTTCGACGTTGGTTTCCTTTTGTCGATTATAATAAGGTCTCTGTCTTCCTGCTCTTTTTTCTCACCTATAGCATCTTCAATTTTCAAGGGTGAACTCCAGAGTCGATTAACAACGAAGAAGCTTGGTACAATGTTGATATAGATCTCATAAGTAGTAAAACACTCTTCGGTGGGGGAAGTTGACATAGAAACCTTAGAAAAATAGTTGCACAATAAAGCCTTTTGAATCCACCGGCACTGGCATTTGGTAGTGGTCTTGGCACAAAGCACAAACAAATGAATCACTCATGCACTAGAGTTTGGCAGGGAACCTAAACAAATTAATAACTTCCATTTTCAGCACCATTGTTGATCAAAAAAAGAAAATGGGAAGATAGGGATAAGAAGGAAGAAAATATAGGGTATTTTTGGGTTTTAAAAAATTATTTTAAAAATTTTATCTCTTTAAATTTGTGTGCTTAGTGTCATCATCATTCACCTAGGCTGGATTAAAAAAAGAGCATAAGGGCAAGAGCAGATTACTTACCATTTGTTAAATACTTATATAGGTCTTTCTATAAAAGTTGTAAATATAGCTACATTTCCTCTCTATACATGTTCAAGGCCTCTAGAAGCTTTATTCAAATTTCTAGGGAATTTCTTAAGAATTTCTGGTACGTTTGGAATTGTGGAATTGAAGGGGAAAAAAAGGAATTGAGAGACCCAATTCCTTGGATCAGTTTTAAATGCGGACAAATAGAATTTGACAAAATCAATAGGGAATTAGTTTGCCGAATTAAGTGCTAAATATTGTGAATTTCAATTAACTACAAAATAGGTGTTATTTCCAATTCCTTTTTGCATTCATCATCCTAGCTCATTCAACCGAGCAACAGTGACCATAAATCCTCCCATGTTTCTCTAATGGAGGACTCTCCATCCTCGTCTGTAGCCCTAGGTACCAAACTGGAAACCTTTGAAATTGAAAGACCTTCTTTATTCACTATTGCATCATCTTTATTAGTTCATCTTCATCATCGACATCTTCATCTTCAGTTATTGCTTCTGTTATTCCCATTGCAGAAAAACATTTTTCAAATCCTCTTCTCATAAGGTTTAATCCTTAGCACCATTGAGTTATATAGCATCCAACTCTGTTATTCCATCATATGACACTATAGTTCTCTTCTCTTCCTCCTCCCCTCCCCTCTCCCATGTTCAAAGCCCTTTGTGTGAGAAAGAAAGGAAAGATTGTTGAATATGTGAAGTATATTAACTCTAACCTCTCCTATAACCTTAGGGTTGTTAGGAGAGATGGTTAATTGTTTTATTTAAGATGTTATCAGAGTAGGTTTTAGGTTGTGAATTCAAATCTCCCCGTTGACATAATTATTTTCCCGGACTCTTTGTGCACATGTACGCACGTTCTATAGACTCATACCTAACTCCCCCATATTCGTTGTCCAGGAGTGTCCCTCCTAAGGGGGAGTGTTGAATATGTTAAGTATATTAACTCTAACCTCTCCTATGACCTTAGGGTTTTAGCAGAGACGGTTAATTGCTTTATTTAAGAAAGACTAAAATAAAGGTGGACATAAGATAAGAAAGAAGATTTTGGCCAAAGGATTGGAACAATTCCAATGCACCTCCAAGTTAGAGATAATGGTCTTGCAGATTCTTGTATGAAACGAAGTGTTTTCATTTGATGATTTATAACTCTTTCCTGATTTGGTCTTGCATTTCTTCCAAGTCTTTATATGCTTGGATTCTTTTATCTTCAAAGTGGGACATATAAAGGATATAAGGGATAGGGACATGTTCACTTTTTGACATTGCCGAATGACAGTAAAGGGAAGAAGAGGGTTAAGAAAATTGGTCATCCAAACAAAAGAACTCTTAATCCACAGAATTCATTTATATGATTTTGAATTCTACAGAATTCAATTCAATGAGTAATAATAATTCGCTGAATCCAAACGCAGTCTAAAGAGAAAGAGTGAAAAAAAGAGAGTTTAGATCCTATCCTATCTACTTATGTCCTGTTAGGACCTGCCCATAACCTAAGTGTACGGTTTGGCATAAAAATATGTGTATAACTTATGCATAACCGTTTTTTTATTTTTATTTTAATGCCAAACCGTACACTTTGATTGTGCTCAGGTCCTAACAGGACATAAGCAGACGTGACAAGATCCTTTCCCAGAAAAATGTGAACAAGAATAAAAGGTACAAATTAGTGGATCACATCTAAATCAATCACCTTTTTTTTTCTTATCCCGTTTGAACTCGAGACTCTAACAAAGTGGCAATGCCTAAACCCTAAACCTTCCCCATGTTTTATCGAAGATGTTATTGTCCCCTTAAGTAGATGGGATCTATCAGATGGTGGGCCCTACACACAGCAGGGTGTTTAGTTTCGCATTATGTTGTACATTTTTACTAAATGGATTTAATGATTTCTTTCGGTATATCTATTCATCGCTCTTAGTACACACGTGCCTATTAACTAATAATGAAACTTTGAGAGAGTGGTTAAACATGGAATAAAACATGAAATTAAAGTTAGATCGACAACTAAAACTATTTTCTTATTTAGGCAATTGAAGAAAAATGTTTAGGGAGAAGAAGAAAAATTTTCACATAATCTTTATTGAGTTAGAAAAAGAAAATGATAAAATAGTTAATCAGTTTTCTTATTGGTTTTGGAATGAAAAGGAGCCTGAATACCCAGAGATGCTACAAAGCAATTGGCCTGAAGTCTGTTGGGTCTTCATGGAGAATGACCAACTTGGAAAGAGAAATGTTTTCTATATGTCAAATAATGCATCAGTTTCACCATTCTCATTAATCCTTTTGTATATGATTTTGGAATTATATTCAACTAGTTTTGCAAGCCATTTGCATTGCAGAAATAAATTTACTCCAAAGATGCTTTTGGCTGCAATTGTGTTTGGATCAAAAAGTGATGCCCAAGATAACTGGGTTCCAATTTTTTTTTTTTTTTTTTGAAGTAGATTCCATTTACTAATTTCAAGGATAGTTGCAATCATCTCCGTTTTGTTGATAACACTTCTTTCGGCCCGCATCTCTTTTAGAAAGGCAATTGAATATCCTTCTTACATCAACACTGGTCCCCTTTGCCCCCCCTAAGCAACCCAAGTATAACAACTGGTTTGATAAAGTCAAGAAGCACTATGAATGGTGTGGTGACCATGGTTTTCTTGAGTGGTTCAAATGCAATATCTATCACATCCCCCCCCATATAAATATTCATTACTTTAATTCAAATATCCACAGATTGAAGAGGATATTACCCATAGATTTAAGGCTGTGTTTGGCAGCCATCGGAAATGGAAATCATTTCATTTCAAATTCCCAAGCCAATTGAAGCCATAATGTGATAGTTGAAAATGAACTCAATTGATTTGTTAATGGATTGAATTTCATTCATCACCAAAATATGAATGATAACATAAATCATTTCATTTTATAAAAAACCTAAGAGGACTCCATTTCTAATTTAGTTAGCAAATCAGTATAAATCTGAATGAGTTCATTTTGAACCATCATCGCCTTATGGCTACAAATGCCTTATGGAATTTGAAATGAAATGATTACATTACAGGTGGCCGCCAAACACTCCCTAAAACAAGGTAGATGAAGAAGCGATGTGCTTTTTGGAGTTCAGTGTGATCAATACATCTCAATGAGTTGGCCCTCTTGTGAGTTGCATTTTCTAACGTAAGTATCCTACGTTGTATTTGCATCCTCTTGACAACAACACAATGGTTAAAAGGCATCCCATTACATGATGGTCTTATTGAATGACAATTCTTTAGACTAGAAGTTTTGTTGTTGTTGTTGTTGTTCTTTTTTTAATTGGGGCCCTTGAAATGTTGTTCTCACTGTCAACGTGCTTCAGCTCTACCTTACAACAACAAATACAACACGATGTGGGGTTTCACCCATGTGATGCCATGTTCTGTGAGAGTAATTGACTTCAAGGTCGGCCTATCAACCATATAATTGGTTAATTAAGGACCCACAGTTTAGCATCGAAAATCTTGGTTTAGTTTAAATGTCACGAATCGTAGAAAGCCATTTCATTGTTAACTAGTATCCAATAAGTTAGGTGGTTAAAATTATCTGGCTGGGTTGATCTTTTTTGGAAGCTTTTAGAGATTGAACCCATAAATTGAACACTCTGGATTTATGACCATATTTATAGCTTGTTTGGCGAAGGCCCAAACCACCGGAAGGATGGTGGTGCTTTATTTGCTACCACATTGTCCTCCCAAGAGGTAGGCTAGGGGTCAAATCCCCTTGGCAGCAATCCTGCAATGTGAGATGTCATCTGCCTCTCCTGCCGCAGCATAGTTTCCCTCTACAAATAAAAATGTAATTAGAGTATGGTGAAAAAGTAATGCAAAGTGTAAGATGAAGTGGTTCCAACTTTCCTATGCTTTATTTACTTGTTTTTGGTCATGGCTCAATCCCGAGTAATTTTTATTTTATTTTTCTTTAAGGCCCTGTCTGGTTGCCATTAAAAGTTGGTTTGGTTTTCTAGTGATTCTTAGCAAAAATTTCTCGAGAAAATCATTTTCAAGCTGTTTGGGTGCCAAGACTCAATTTTGGAAATTTTTGTACATAACCAACTATTTTATTTTTTGTTACATATTATCTTCACACTACTCTTGCCTGAAAATCCTCCATTTCTCATGAAAATTGTAGCACATAAGTTTTCCTTCTTTTTCTTGGCAACCAAACAACCATAGGAAAAGAATATAAAAGTACAGATTTTAATTTTCTATTCTTGAGTAATTTTATTTTCTATCCTTTTCTATTCAATTCAAGGCAACCAGACAGGGCCTAACGGAGAGAAATAAGAGTATGTCATGAGTATTTTTCCAGCTTGGCTTTACAGGCTTTGGTCCAAATTCATTAGTCATGTTAGGATCTTAAGAGATTTGAAGCCCCAAGATATGTTGGGTTGAGCCTGGGCCAGGTTTCGTGGGTCTTGGGTTGCTGTTAACTTCATCCCAGCTTAGATAGAGTGAGAAGAAGGGGGGAAAGGGGGGAGGGGAGTAGGGGCAACAATGGACTGGATCAACCATGGTCCATTGGTAGAACTATGCCAAGTTACAAGCCCAGTCCTATGAACAAGTGCTAGCCCAGGCCCACCAGGGATATGTGTGTTATCAATATTTTATGGGATGAAGATGACAATTCTTTTTGCATACTTGACCTAGATTGTTCTTGTCTTTTGATTTCTTGTATTGGGCTTTTAGGATTTCTTGTCTCTCTCTCTCTCTCTCTCTCTCTCTCTCACACACACACACACACACAGCGCTTCGTGACTTTATCAAACCACTTGTTAAATTTGATTTGCTTAGGGAGGCAATGGGGCCAGTATTGATGTAAGAAGGTTATCCAGTTGCCTTTCTAAAAGAGATGCTCGCCGAAAGAAGTAAATGGTTATCAACCGAAAAGAGATGATTTAAATGGAACCCATACTTATTTGAGCTTCACTTTTTGATCCAAACACATAATTGCAGCCAAAAGCGTCTCTGAAGCCAACATATTTCTGCACCAACCGAATTCAAATGGCTTGCACAAGTAGTTAAATATCGTTACAAAATCATTTACAAAAGATATACCGAGAACGGTGAAACTGATGAATTATTTTCCACATAGAAGACATTTCTCTTTCCCTTATAACAACACGGATTTTACAAATGAATCTAAGGGGTTACAAGCAAGGCAGCCTACAACACCTTTGTCCGGCAGTAATTCTAAAGGTTAAAAATGATAACCCAGGAAAAAAAAAAAAAAGGAGAATGATTGTCTATGACCAAAAAGTCCATGTAGCCCTCTGTGATCATGCCACAGACTGACAAATGGGTCTGGTTAGCTGGGTCTTCTAGAAAAAATGGTTATGGTCTAGTCCAAGGGTCAATCTTGGTCCAGTCGGAAGCTGCCTAACCCTAAGCTGACCACAATTTAAACTTGGTAGGGGTTAGATAACCAACATAAACCAGGATTAAAATAAAATAGATAGAAGTTAAAAGAATTAGCACCCATAGAAAAGCTGTGTAGACCCTTGGAGTCCAAACAGCTAAGAATTATCTTATATATAGTAAGATCAGGTGGAATTTGTTTGTACTCCTAGAATATCCAGCTATATCTCCCGAATCCAACTTTCCATGAATTAAAAGCTCCACCTAATTCTGTGGATTTTAGACTCTAATGAAGGGTATGAACTGTATAATCTGTCTTTGAACAGCCATTCCAAATCCTATCCTAATTATTAATCTCGTGGGATTTTTCTTAATCCAATAACACAAACACAGCCTTGGTTCCAATCAAACTTCTTGGAATGAAATTGCTTTGATTAATAACCTGTAAGAACCTTTTAGGCCAGCAGCCCCCATGCATTGGCTCACACTTAGCCCTCCTCTGAATTGACGTGGGCATGTGGATGCACCAGGTGCACAACTAAAATTTTCTATTTAGCATTCCAGTGTCGATGGCTTCGGCATTACCCTCTTAGGTGAGAGGGGGCGGCCAGGGTGGAATCCCACAGGCAGCATTCCGCTGTTATGCAATGTTGGATGCCTCTCCGGCCAGTTCTGCTCTAGGAAACGGCCTTCTTGCGGGCCCAAGTGGCCCAACCAAACAAAAAAAGAAGGAAGAGAAGCATTTCCTCGTCTAAGAAACATTGACAAAAGCGTCAAGACAAACAACCACCTGCATTGATTAATTAAAGTAGGCCAGAAACATGCCAACAATCTTAAACCAGAGATAACTCGGTAAAATATCCAGTGAAGTATATATAACATCCAAAAATCATAAGGTCGTCACAGCCTAACTGATAAGAAGGGGAAAAGGACGTTTGCATTCACATATGGTGCTGGGTGTACAAGAAACTCGTGGTCAAGATCATCCAAGAATGCACAGCGCTTTCTGAAGTAGGCTAGTTCCAACAAAGAAGAGTCAAGTTTACACAAAATGGTCCCAATTTATGGAAACAAGACAAAGTGTAGTTGTTTTGTTCAATTAAAACAAATGAACCAAATGGGTCCATTTGCTTCTGCAATTGACAGATATTTGTATGGTGACCTGGAAATTAGCTCTGGCTTGAGTGACCCTCTACTCCTTCAAAATGGCCCAGCTTTGACATAGAAACCAATGAATGCTCTTCTTAATCAATGAAAAGGGTAATCAAGAACTTGAGTTGTGGATGCTCTGTTCCTAAATGATCAGTTTTGGCTCTGCTTCAATACAGTATAACCAAATCTTGTGTTATATACACTTAGGATTTACTGCATGGTTTTCGTTTTGGGTGCAAAACAGAATGAAACCGCTGTAGATTGTTTGGAAATTTACAGATTCAAGAATCCAACCAATTGAACAAGTAACAAACCAGATGTTTTTCACTCAAGAAATAGAAGAAAAAAAAATTAGCAACTGTATTATGAGTTATATTCCACTGAACATCCTATCAACCAGCCGATCCTGCTGCCATAACTGGAAGAAGAGAAGTGGTTTATCTGTCCTATAACACTGTTATCTGAGTATTCGATTCCTTAACTACAATGCTGATGCGGCAGCCTGAAAATTGCTTTAGGCTAGCTTGGTGGCTCTATACATCTCTTTTAGTTCCAAGTCTGTCATTCTCCATGAATAAATCCCACAATTCCTGTACAACCCCTTCAACCGTTTGAGCCAACACAGCATACTCTGGTCTTCATTATGTGAGCCTTTGCTATTTTGTCCCATAGGGAATCCCAAGCCCCCAGTATTTTTGTTTTAGACGTCACTTGCCAACAAAAGGCCACATCATCTCTCTTCCAACAAATTTATAATCTGAGTTGCACATCACTACCTCCAGTTTGAGGCTTCCTTTTCCTAGATTTGGTAAAAGAAAAATATCGAAGCTTGCTCAGAAAAGAAGCCCTGATGGAAGATTTCAAGGGGAGCTTCCAATTTCTGCTGGGGAGGAGGGTGAAGAATCAGAGGCTTCAGCAAGAGCTTTAAGCATGGTTATGACCGCGTTTGTATCATCCACATAATACTTGGCTTTGCTTGGTTTCTGTCCAACTGTGCAGGCAAACATTGCTGTATTGGACGAGAGGATATTCCTTGTCATCGCATTACCAATGGTTTCAAACATGTCCTCATCAGATCTGTCATCGCCAATACACAGCACAAAATCAGCTTGCCTCCCATTCTCAGCCATAGAAGTGAAAATCTTTTCTGCAACAAGGCCTTTGCTGACACCCTATAAAACAAAAACCAAGATACAGAGAAAACTAGTGATTATTTACTGAGAAAACATATTTAAGACATATATCCAGTTTCATCACCTAACAATTAAACTACCGTAACAGGAAAAGACACTACTGTGGAAAAGATGGCATATTTTGGGGTCAAGCCTTGCGCCTTGGTAAAGCCAAGAGACAGATTCAAACATTTGATTGCTGCTACAAGAATCATACTGCAATTGCAATATAGTAGCATGTATGCTGTTCATTCCAATCAAACTAGTGATTATTTACTGCGAACATATTCAAGACATCCAGTTTCATCACCTAATCAGTTTCATCACCTGATTATTTACTGGGGTCAAGCCTTGTGCCTTGGCAGTTGAGAGTAATTTTAAAACAGTGGGGTCACACATTTGACACACATACAAAAAAAGGAATGCTAGAATCTATTTTACTCAGACTGGCAGTGTTTTTTCCTTTTTCTCTACTAATCTGGTTTCAAATTTTAATCTTTTCGATCAGGAGACAGAGCAGCTAACAAAAGACTAACATCCATCTATTAGAAAGAAGTTGGAATATGGATCATATACCTGAGGTTTCACTTCAACAATGAACTGACCACTCTTCACAGAAACAGGTTCATTTGCTAGCACACTCTCTAGGTGATCTAACAGCTCCTTTGCCTGAGAGGATCCAAAGCCAGAGTCTGCATCCCTGTGGTGCCAAACTAAGGCACTCTCCTTGGTTTCAATTGAAGAACCGTCAGTAGCTTCCGTATACAACTTCATTACAGGTTCAGCCATCTGTACCCACCCAAAATCATTACTCTGGCCACAGATTTCCCATTTCCCATCCTGTGACCACCTGAGATTTTACACCATTAAAAAACTGTGGCAATTCAATTTCCAAACCAAGTACAAACAGTGAAAAGGGGAAAAGAAAAAATAGCATACCTCAAGAAGTAGCCATGTTCTGCTGCAATCCCAAGCTTTTCGCACGGAGAAAACCACTCACCTAAACTATCCCTTCCTCTGCCACTGACAATGAAAACTGTATTCTTAACATCGCCACAGAGTGTGTTTAGGATGGAGATAACTTCTTGACTTGGGGCCTTATTGATGGAGTTTTGAGGCATCACAGTGCCATCATAGTCCAACAGTATGGCCCTGTTCTTGGCCCTTGCATATGCTGACACGATGGCATCTATGGAAATCTTTCTGAAATTACGATCAAGTGCCACCACTTTGAAACCAAAACCCAAACCAATTCCCCAACATATTCTCCTGAAATGATCTTTGCAAGTTCTCTCCATATCTTGCAAGAAGCTCCGTGACCAATAAGCCACATCATGGGTGCTAACATACTTGTAATGCTTCTCATGCCTCAGTTGTTTCTCAGGCTCCGCCATTGAAATAGCCTCATTCATTGCCTCTGAAGTTGCATCAATATTCCATGGATTGATCCGGATTGCCCCACTCAGTGAAGGAGAACACCCGATGAACTCTGACACTACTAGCATGCTCTTCTTGGACTTGCTAGAATCTGAACCCGACTCAGAATCAGATATTCCATGTCTGCATACAATATACTCGTATGGAGTAAGGTTCATCCCATCCCTTACAGCTGTGACAACGACACACTCCGCAATGGTGTAAAAGGCCATTCTTTCACTTATTGAAACTGGCCTATCGATAAACACTATCGGTTCATAACCGGGCTGTCTGAACTCTTCATTGATCCTCCTGCAGCTCGCCTGTATTTCAGCCTGTATTTCCTCAAGATCTCTCCCTCTGCCCCTTGCTGGATTTGCAATCTGAACCAATACAGCTCTTCCTTGCCACTCCCGGTGCTGCCTGAGCATCTGCTCCATTGCTAACAGCTTCAAATTAATCCCTTTAAAGATATCCATATCGTCAACACCAAGCAACACAGTCTTCCCTTCAAACTGCTGCTTAATTTCTTCCACCCTCCATTCCTTATCTGCAAGTCTTAATACAGAATCAATCTGACCCATGTGAATTCCAACTGGCATGATCTTGATCCCAATGACCCTTCCATAATATTCCAATCCAATATAACCCCTCTTTGACTGATATTCCAAACCCAGCATCCGGCTGCAACATGAAAGGAAATGCCGGGCGTAATCAAAGGTGTGGAAACCAATCAGGTCCGAATTCAGAAGCGACCTGAGGATCTCATCTCTGACAGGCAGAGTCCTGTAAATCTCAGAGGAAGGAAAAGGACTGTGGAGGAAGAACCCTATTTTCAATCGAAGAAAACGCCTCCTCAAGATGGTGGGCAACACCATGAGATGGTAGTCATGGATCCAGACATAGTCATCTTCTGGGTTAATCACCTCAATTACCTTCTTGGAGAACAAATTATTCGCAGACACATATGCTTCCCACAAAGACCGATCAAACCGGCCACCATGTTCGGCTGAGAACGGGAGCATATAATGAAAAAGAGGCCATAGCAGCTGCTTGCAGAAACCATGGTAGTATTTCTCCAAAATATCAGGAGGTAAGAAAGCTGGGACACATTTGAATGTCTCCAACAGAATCTGTGAGACATCATCTTGTTCATCTACATCAACATCCACCCTCAACGATCCAATATAAATCACCTCCATATCTTCTGGCAACCCATCCTTGAGCTGCAAAAGCAATGAATCACTGTCCCAACTGAAACTCCACCCTCTATTATCTGGTCTCCGCTTGGCCTTCACAGGCAGCTGATTTGCTACAATGATTATTCGATCTTGAGCTATCGATGACGTAACATCGCTATTCGCTTGATCATCATCAAGCTCAGAAATATTTCCGGGAACAGTCATTACCCTTGGAAGGCGCTTCTTTTCACGCCCCATGCCCGGGAAATTCCCAGTTGCAAGATCTAACAAATTGGTATACGATCTAGACATCATTTTTCCCTCCTACCCTTTAAAAAATCTCACAAGATCTCAAAATCAAACCACCAATCCCAAGATTCTCTTGTTCTCCCAAACTGGGAGAGCTTTTGCAGGATCTACCCAAAAAAATGGTTCCTGAATAGGGTGTACCAGACAAATCAATTCACATACTCAGATTTTATAAATCTAGGGCTATAAAGAATTAACAGATCCATGAAATATAAACAGCAACCCTAGCCTCTATAATCTATATCATATGATTGCCGAAAATCTATCACCAAATAATACTATTGAATCAAACAAATGATCTGAATAAAACCCAATTCAGGATAAGCCCTAAAAATATTGAATTTAAGACATTGAAACAAAAAAATAGAAATCTGAAACTTACCTCTGTTGTTCAAAGAAAGAAATTGTTTCTTCCTGACATCCAGTTCTTGATATGAAAATTCGAGAAAAGCTCCTTCTTTTGATCTTCTATTTACGGTTTTGAAGAACAAAAACCCTAGGGTTTGGTCTTCGTCCTCACATTATGATTTCTGGCTTCTGTGTCCTTCTCTCTTCACTGGTAAAACTAGGGATTTGAATATTCGAGGAACAGAGAGCAAATTTATAGGAAAAAATAAAATTCCGAAAAAAAAAAAAAAAAAAAGAAAGAAAGAAACAAAACAGAAACAGGATAATTGGACCTGTTTCTTAGGTTCGACCGGTCTGAGTCTACTCGCCAAGTCAGCTTTTTGAGGATCAAAACATCTCCAGGTCCACCGAAGAAATATCACGCCAGTACACGACACGATGCCAGGTGAGGGGTATTTGGGTAATTATAGAAGTGTGTATTCATTGTTTGCTTACAATAACACCCTCCGTTAACTGTTCGAGACCATTGTTAGGCATCGTCTCACGCGTTGACTGTATTGGGGTGATATCTCTCCGGTAGACTTGAGATGACTGAAACTCGCTGTCTTCGAATCCGTGTATGACACGCGGACGTGAATGAGAGCCAAGAGTTAAGAGTGGTCACAAGGGACCGGATCAGCCGGTTTCATCGCGGTGAAGTCTCGATGCCGTTTGTACGGCTCGGCCGATTAACCGTTTCTCTGTCGTGAACGTTAGGTCCACCAAAGAGGGACATTTTTTTGAATCTCCCTAGCTTAAATCTCATCGCACCACGTGGCAAGGCTCCGCAGATAAGGTAGCGCCAGAAAGCGAGTGACGAGGCCTCTTTTGATGACATCATCAGTGACGATGATGCTTGGTGTTGGGGAGGTGGGAGCAAATGTTGTCTAGGATTTTGTACGAACTCTACCACCGGACCACAGGCATGGTTTTTGAATTTGGCGTTTCTTTCAAAACCAGCAAATAACTTTATCTGCCAGTTACAAGTTAAAGCAAGGGAAAAAGTGAGAAATTGTTTTTTTTTTTTTTCACCTTCATGATGCAAGGGGATAACAATATATGGGAAAACTTAGTAAAACCAGTTAGGGTGTTGAACCCTTCATACCGTCTGATGTAACGAAATACCGGATGGAAAAACTTGGTAAAACTATTTATTCATATATTTGCTCAATCACCTATCATTGAAGAAAATGGTAAAGAAAAATAATGAAGGAAATGTACAATAACCTTTTTTTTTTCTTCCCTTTCTCATTTTTCTTTTCTGGTTTTACTTTTCCTCTATTTTCTCATGGTTTACCTTATAACAAACAAGGAGGTTAAAGGATTTGGTATGACCCCCTTAGGTTACTCCAAGGTCTGCTTGGCATAAGGAGCCAACACATCAGCACTGAAAAGTGAAAAGCATTCCCAAAAAATGTAAATAACTTTTTGATGGTGAAGTGTCAGCCCTTGATGTCAATCTGACCTTAGGGGTCACACCAATGATTCAATGAAACTCTAGTGTATATAGAAAATTATACATAGACACAATGTTGTGTCGGGGGTATAAGAACATCTAAAAAAGTGTTCAATTGAAAAAGTAGGTATTCAAAAACAAATGTCAAATTCAAAAAGACATCATGTGGTAATCAATGGCACACCTACAACGGTCTGTGTCAACACAGACAATCATTCTTCTCTTTTAAATAAGTTGCAAACATTATACATCCTATTTTGATGGGTACATGTTTTGTCATTGGGTTGAGATGCTCTATCCATGCTTTGCCATCTAGGAAGGTGTCGAGGACATCATGGGACTTCGCATGAAATAAAATGTGGGACTTTACATGGAATAAAATGGGCAAGACTTTTAAATTTTATCAAAGTCCCACCCATTTCATTCTACTTGAAGCATCTTGGTTTCCTAGACGGCAAAGTCTGGACAGAACATCTTCTTCGTTTTTCCTTTTATGCACTGGACTTTATATGTAGGATGCAATAGAACATACAAAATCTTAGACAGAACATTGTTCTTTAAAGGGAAAAGAATCTTTTACTAGGAAATTTGTCTATTGTGTGGGGTCAAGAGGCTTAAAATTGTTAAAACAGTTTTCAAATGAATAAATAGATACCAAAAAAAAAAAAAAACATCGCGTGTTAACCTATGGGGCTATGGAGGGACAGACAAATTTGAGAGTATATCATTTCCCTAAGATTTTCTTGTTTTCTAGGAGGAAAATGTTTTATGATGAAAAAGTGTCTGTAGTACCTATAGTGAATTATAAGTTGACACATGTGTTTGGGATTAAAAACGTCCAAAAAAGTGTTCAGTTAAAAATCTAGATATTCAAAAAGAAACCAAATTCAAAAACATATTGTGTCAATTAATGGCACGCTTATAAATAGGGATGCAAGTATCCGATCATCATCCGACTCCGGCTCATTTTCGTATTCGTTTAAAGCAAATACAAATATACAT
>JAOXJP010167975.1:0-12740 GCA_025762735.1 Platanus orientalis
AATGCATTAAATGCAAAATATCTCACTTTAGCTAATCTTGAATAATATCTAGATTTTTGACTTTTTCGAACCCTATCGCTGTCGTCATTCTATGTGAGCTCCCAAGCTCAGAAGTCGGCCTAGTCAGTGTCAATCTCAAAGGTCTCAAATGCTCTGGTCATCCTGGTCCAGTCAGAACCAAATTACGAAAATGGTAAGGGGGTCAAATTAGGGTTTTTTTAGCCAAAAAAGCTCTCAGATGTAGATTGGAAGGGCAAGATGGTAGAATTGATCTGAGGGTGGCCCAGGGATAGATACTCCCAGGTCCAGGTGACTCACAGCTTCTGATTGCATGTGATTACAGTTCCCGAGCAGGAAATTGGTCAAAGATGATTTTTTGAGCAGTTTAACAAAATTGTATAAGAGATCTTGCTGATTTTTCTATAAAATGTCGCCTTGGGTCATATATGGGGGATTTGAAGTTTGAGGAGTCTCGGAGCTACAGAAGTTGATAGATTGGCTGTTGGATTCTCGGGCAGTTACTGAGAGCTTTCTGAAGTAGAGTCGCTTGACCGAATTAGGTTTTTGTAGCTGCCTAAAGCTGACTGGAATGGAAAATCATTCCCTGAATCAGGGGTTCATGAAATGATTTATTAAGGATAGGAAATATTCTGAGAAACTGGCCTTGACCTTGCTATATTCTGAGCTCGGGAGAACTTTTAAGGGCATTTCCCGTGCCAAATACAGACAAAACACACTTTTTCTGGGTTTGGCAAAAATGATTGTTTGGACCTTGGATTTTCTACAAATTAGTGTAGTTCTGATAGTTTTGAAGCTTTGAATTTACTGTGGTGTGGCCACCGACTATCTCAAATGTGCTCCCGAGAGTCGGTCGAGCACCTAATTTTTAGACCTGATTTGTCATGCTTTTTGGAGTATTTGAGGGAATCTTGGCAGATAGATTTTATGAAAGCCCTGGCTCCATAGACATCTTTTTGAAGGCCTCGTGATTTTGAAGAGATGGACACCAACTGATCCTCATTCAGAGGTCTGGAGAATATTCTGGCTCTACAAGAGTGAAAAGTGGAAAATAGCCTTTTGACCTTCTGGGGAAGATTTGATATTCTACAGAGGTTCGAGACTTCGAAACTCTTTTCTCAAACCTGGAGATTTGAAGCTAAGGCCAAGGCTGAGATATGGCGACTAACCTTTCTGAATTCAAAGATTGGATGAGTTTCTGAGAGCTCTAACAGGGTCATTTCTTGGTTAGGGTTATCATAGATTGAGAGATTGGCTGTTGCCGTTCTCGAACAATGTCTGACCTGTGATGAGTTGTATGGAGGAGGGAGACTTAGGGATGCATAGGATCTGAAATTACACCCTTTGGATCATAGGAGAATCTTCGGGGTCCTTTGAGGGTCTAAGGGTAGTTTTCTGAATAGAAAGGGTAAAATGGTAATTTTTTATCTGAGGGTCAAAAAAGTTAAAAATATGAATTCTTTGCTTATGATGCTTTATGACAAGAAGGCTTATGTAGGCTGAGAAATTCAGTGATCTGGATGACAAATAGTGAGTATTGAGCCTTTGAAGGCAAAATAGTAAAATGGTAATTTTTTCATCTGCGATGCTTTGCTAGAGAAATGCTTACAGGAGGTGAAAAACACACAGATGATATGAATGGGGCTCTAAAATGTGGACCCTCAAAGTCCTGTTGGTGCTTTGAGAGAGATTAGGGTTTGTCTTGAAATGGTGCATTTTGGGTTGTAATAAGGTGCTTTGACTGATTCAATTGCGACTGAAGTATCTGGAAAGACTTCTTTGGGGATGCCTAACCTCCTAGAGTCCATGTTTTCTCTTCCTAAGCCATGGGTGCTTAGAGTCTTGATGCCTAAATGTTGTAATGTTGTCCTCATGTTATCACATGACCCGAGTCAAAATTTGGGTGCTAACACCATCAGTGCATCAAATATCCCTGGCAAGATACACAAGGCACCATAATAGCTGATATTAATTCCTTCCAAATGACAGATGCCTATTTTTCTGATGTCATATATTACCAAAAGGTTGATCCTTAGGAAGCTATACACAGTGCACTAGGGAAAAACAATGAAAGTGACCCCAAACATCAGAAGCTTAGGGTAAAGCATTGTGCCAAAGCTGCCAAAGGCAAAACCCCACTACTACCAGATTTAGTGACACCAAATTTTGTCCTCCCATTAGCACATATGTCAGGAGTATAAGTCGATCCTTATTGGATGCCTTCCATTTTTATACCTGAAGGCCCTATACGATCTACTGATCATTTAGGTCCTATATCAGAGAGAGAACTCAGAGACCTAGATAGTCTACTGCCATATATGAAGTTAACTCTCCAATTACTCTAGAACTTTGGCTTTGATCAGCAAGGGAAATTGAAGAATTCTTATAAAGGCAAGGAGATCCTAACACAACAGTTCGAGCATTTAGTCCTCCACTCTAAGAATAAGGATGACACAAGAGGGTTGGGCAAGAAGCCTATAAAGCTAAAAGTGTCTTCACACGTAATAACAGCATATAAAATCGACCTGTTCAAAGATGTTCCCTTCGAATGCTTGTTTGCAGAAACACAGTCAACTGATTTTATCATAGGATCGGTGATGCCCACTCCTTCGGAGCTTGAAGATGGAGGTCAAGAAATAGTGGATGATTTGATTGAGGTAAATCTGGGATCAGAGGACGACTTCCGCCCTACTTTTATTAGTGCACACCTTTCCCCAGAAGAGCAGGCATAATACTTGAAATTTTTTAGACAAAATCTGGATGTGTTTGCCTGGAATTACTCTGAAATGCTGGGATTAGACCCTAATGTGGCTATCCATTGACTTGCCATCGACCTAGCCCAGCGGCCTATTAAGCAACATCCCCGTAAGGCTAGACATGACATTGCCGACAAAATAGAGGGAGAAGTGGAAAAGCTACTTAAATCTAGGTTCATTCGTGAGATCCGATATCCAAAATGGCTCGCTAAAATTGTGCCTGTACAGAAAAAGAACTGCCAGATCAAGGTCTGCATTGATTATAGGGATTTTAATAGTGCATGCTTGAAGGACAACTTCCCTCTTCCACTCACAGAGTTGCTAGTAGATGCCACCATAGGGTATAAAGCTCTCTCTTTCATGAATGGTTATTCGAGATATAATCAAATCCAAATGGGTTCGGAGGACGAAGAGGCCACTGCATGTCGTACGCCGATTGGTATATTTTGTTACAGGGTCATGCCCTTCAGTCTAAAGAATGCCGGTGCTACTTATCAAAGGACAATGACCTACATATTCAAGGACCTGTTACATGATGTGGTTGAATGCTATGTTGATGATTTGGTTGTAAAGACAAAGCTCAGGCAACATCACATCACCAATCTAGACCGGGTCTTTCAATGGCTTCATCATTATAACTTGAAAATGAACCCTCTCAAATGTACTTGTGGCATGTCATCAGGGCGGTTCCTTGGATTTATCATCCGGCATAGGGGAATCGAGATCCATCCTAAGAAAATTACAGCCATAATCGAGATGCCAATACCACAGAACATCACTGAACTTAAGAGATTACAGGGCAGACTCGCATATATCCGACGGTTCATTTTAAATCTTTTTGGCCGATGCTAACCCTTCTCATGCTTAATGAAGAAGGGAGTGCCTTTTGTATGAGACAAAGCTTGTCAAAATGCTTTTGACAATATCAAACAATACTTGTTGAATCCACCAATACTCATGAGTCCGGCTCCAGGTAAGCTGTTGCTTTTATACGTGGCAGCTATGGATTCATCCCTTGGGGCACTGCTAGCCCAACACAGTGAGGAAGGCAAGGAGCACGCTTTATATTACCTCAGCAGGACAATGGTCAGCGCCGAGTTAAATTACTCTCCCATTGAAAAGATTTACTTGGCTTTAGTCTTTGCACTACAAAAGCTGAGGCATTATCTCCTTACCACGAGAGTCCACCTCATATCACGGGCCGACCCATTAAAACATATTATGAGTCTCCCCTCAGTACAAGGGCATATCGCCAAATGGACTATCCTTCTCTTAAAATTTGACATCCATTATGTCCCACAACGTGTAGTTAAAGGCAAGCGCTAGCATATTTCCTACTCGCACATCCAGTACCTGACGACTCACCACTTTAAATGGAGTTACTTGATGAGAATGTTATGCAAGTCTAGATAAAAAAGATTGGGAAATGTTCTTCGATAGTGCATCCTAGGGCCTTTAGTAGCCCTAGGAGACAACACAAACAAGTCTTCGGGGGTCGGCATCATCTTTGTCACCCCGGACAATGGCATCATCTTGCATTCCCTTACACTGACTGAGGGGCATTTAAATAATGAAACTGAGTATGAAGCCCTCATCGCCGGACCTGAACTAGCCTTGGAAATCCCTATAGATGACCTCATAGTCTATAGGGACTCGACACTCGTCATTCGACAGATGAACGGTCTCTACCATATCAAAAAGCCAAGCTTAACACCTTATTTCCAAAGGGCTAAAGATTTGGCCAAGCTGTTCAGACGTTTACAGATACAACATGTCAGGAGAGACCATAACGGGCAAGCTGATGCCCTTGCCAGTTTGGTGACATCTCTTACACATCCACAGGATGATTATCTAGTCATCCACATAGGGGAGAGGAGGGTTGTTTCCCCACTTTCTGTAAAGGATGATGTTTCCCTCGTCTGCATGACAAACTTACAAGAAGGTGATCTACAAGACATAGGTGGCAAACCGACCTCGGAAGAGGAAGATTGGCATGAACCCCTACTTCAACATATTTTGGATAGAAGAGAGCCATAAGATCCTATTAAGCCTATAGGCGATCACTCGATGGCATATTGCTATGTTGTCTATCAACTGAGAAGGCTAGCACGGTAATGAATGAAGTACATGTCGGTGTCTATGGTGGACATTAAAGCGGCCATAAGCTCCAATACCAACTTAAACGACTTGGCTATTATTGGCCAACCATGGTGACCGACTGTATCGAGTATGCCAAGAGATGTTGTGTTTGCCAACTACATAGCGACTATGGCCATGTGCCCCCCAAACTGCTACACACCCCCTCCCAAAATGGGGAATGGATATAGTGGGACCCATCACTCCGACTTCTACCAAAGGGCACCGCTACATCTTAGCTGCGACAGATTACTTTTCCAAGTGAGCAGAGGTTGTTGCTTTGAGAGAAATTAAAGATTTTGATATTGTTTGGCTCATCATAGTTCACCTTATATATCGGTTTGGTGTCCCTGACCACATAATTACAGACAATGGGTAGCCATTCGTGAGTTCACCTCTGTATTGGCTCATGGCAAAGTACAATATCAATTTGGAGCATTCCTCACGATACTACCCTCAAACTAACGGTTTAGTGGAAGCTTTCAACAAAACCCTCTATAAGATCATCAAGAAAATGGTGACTAGGCATAAGAAGGACTGGCATGAGCAACTGCTCGAGGCCTTCTAGGCATATCACTACTTTTCGTAAAGCCACACAAGCAACCCCATACTCCTTGGTGTTTGGCACAGAGGCAGTTCTACTAGTCGAAATCCAAGTCCCATCATTAAGGGTTGCAATACAAGATGGCTTGACAAAAGCAAAGGCCGTTATCATTTGCTTATCCAAACTTGAAGCTCTTAATGAATCTAGGCTCACTACACAACAACAATTGGAATTATACCAAGCCCGCATGACACGGGTTTATAACAAGAAAGTCAAGCTCTGCTCTTTTACTAAAGGTGAGTTGGTACTTCTTACGCGGTCACCACTCAATCCCACAAGGAGAAAAGAGGGTAAATTTGCCTCTAAATGGGACGATCCATATGCCGTTGAAAAGGCCTATCCTAATGGCGTATACCTACTTCAGGACATGGAAGGTAATCAAATTCTCCTCGTTACCAATGCTAGATTTTTTAAGAAATACTATCCTTAGGTGGGCTCATAATGGCCTTCAAGGAACTACGTCGGTTTGATCCTGTCATATACAGGTATATAGGCAGTCCAAGTTCCTACCTGTCCTAGATGTAACCACATCTCTCAAAAAAATCTCTCTCAATTGATCCCTTAAAAACCAGTAATGGTAATGGGATGCAAAAATTAGGCACCCCCAGTCTTAGGTTAAGGGATCCTAAGGGCAAAAAATGGAAACAAATGCATTACGCATGAGGGAAAGGGCTTGGCAAAAACCCACATGGGCACCACAGGTAAAACAATCCACTCACGGCAAGGTCAAATTTTTGTTGATCACATTGAACCCCAGTCCTAGTGGGCAACCATTAGGGGAAAAAAGGGGACAAAATACCCAAAATCCCATAATCAAACTACGACTAGGCTTGATCCTATTTCAAGATACGTAGGCAGCCTGCCATAACAAGATAGGCACAACCCCATCATCACCCACTCCACATTCTCTCTTTGAGAACCATAACATTCCGTCCTATAACTACATGATACATTTCTCAAAGGGAGGAAAGGAAAATATAACTTACGAAAATTTAGAAGGCATAAAAGGGAAAATATAACTTACAAAAATTCAGAAGGCATAAAATTTTTGTCATCAATTTTGACACAAATTGGAGACACACAAATATGGACGAGAATTAATTTTTTTTATTAATATGTTTTTGCTGCTACAACAAAGGGTACTCCATCCTACTCTATACCCTTAGTCTCTTGCTGAGTCAGAACTACTAACGAAGGCAACACCTCCGCATTCACCTCCAGGGCATCATTCGCCGCATTGACATCTAACTGTGCCACGTTGAGGTTACGAATAGTCTCCCCACAGACTCCATCACACCAATCCATTTCTTGGCTCATCAATTCGCCCATGCAACGATCCACCATGTAGATGGTCCGACAAATCGAATTGCCCACATGATCGACAAATCTCTTGTGAGATTCTAGGCAATTCATTACTATGTTAAAGCGCTCCTTCAACACTTCCATCTGCCCCATTAACTCATCGGCATCCCTCACTAGTGGCCCGATCTCTTTTAGCACCCGGGTTTGTTAGGAAGTTAAATCTGCCATTATAATTTCTTCCTCCTAAAGGCACAAAAAAACATCATGCTCTGGTCCTTTCAACACCTTGATGTCCTTTGCCTCACAAAGTTCAGACAAAGCATTTAGGAGATACATCACCGTGCCTCTGAACTCGAAGTTGTATATGCAAGCCTCTATGCGATCTAATGCATCTAAAACTTCCTGTCGGATGAAAGGAATATCCGCCTCCTCAGTGGGTAGGCCAACCAAACGCTGATCAACACATCACGCTCATGGCGGGCCTCAATGACTCACACTACTACCTCTCCAATTACGAGCATCCTTATTATATCTGTAAAAGAAATCAATAGCTTCAGACCATGAGAAACAAAAGACTAAGCATGAAATGAATAAGGGCTTAAAGAGTACCACGGTCAAATAAAGGCTCGGCACCCTCCCCCTCAGTTGAGGAGGACTTGTTTCGCTTCACGAGCGATCCGAACGGTTCTCCAACTTTAAGAACACTGGCAACTTTTCTTTTAGGAGCCATGCCTATGACAAAAAATGAAAGTATTTGCAAAAGCCAACGGAATGAGAAGGATAGCAAGAGCAACCCTCTTATTTATAAACATGAACAACCATAATCTTTTAGAAAAGGGCGCCTCGAAAAAAAAAAGAAAGTAAAGTGATGGATTCATCCCGTTGCGACGGTCCAAAGTCAACTAGCACCACTTGAGTATCTTTTTACAAGGTGACAGTCCGACATCATTAACAGGAGGACCGCATTAACACCACTTCAAGGATATATGTATATGTTGTCACGACGTTTACTATAAAGGGCATTATACCCAAAAAGGCACACATGACCGTGGCTTTTAATCTTTGACTCTTATAAAGTCAGCCATATTTGGCTCACATAATGCCAAAGAACAATCACACTCGACCTCTAAAGTCAATCCATCTTGACTCTCATAATGTCACACAACATATGGCTCTTACAATGCCCATGGTAGATGGCTCTTATAACATCCGTCATATCTGACTCTTATAAAGTCAAATAATATATGACTCTTATAATGTCTACCGGATCTAACTCTCACAATATCAAGTAAGCATGACTCTTATAATGTCAGTTATATTCAACTCTTATAAAGTTAATCTCACTCGACTCTCATAATGTCAAGCAAGCATAACTCTTATAATGTTAGTTATATTCAACTCTTATAAAGTTAATCTCACTTGACTTTCACAATGTTGAGTAAAGAGAATGATTCAAAGAAGAAAGGGAAAGAGACAAGATAATAAAAGATAAAATATTATCTTTCATTTCACAAAAGGTTTTTTACATCCTCCCCATTACATTATTTTGAGAAAGCAAAAATGAGGCATTTGCATAAATCCTCTTCTTCGGTAAAGGAAGATCGAATTTGATCGCCACACCCGACGAACTCTTCAGGAAGACGATCTATGTTGGAAAAAACCATGGAAATCTCTGATTCGAGAGTACTCCCCTCCACTGCTCTCACTTTTCGGGTGGCTTTGAGAACCTCGATTCAAACCTGCACTCTCACCAGTTCCTATTGGGCATTGGCCAAGGCATTATCAATGTTGGTCACTAAATCACAGACTTAGTCTAGCTTCTCCATTAGGATTTTATTTTTAGCTTCCACAACATCTAGGTTGGCCTGGGCCTCAATATTACTTTCGACGTCTGCGAGTTCTAATGCTAACTTCGACCGCTTAACTAAGGACGTAAAATACATCTCTACCCCTTGTCAGAATCCATCGTTACAGATGTGGGTGTCTATGTCCTCAGTCAAAGCCTTCAACACCTCATCTCTAGTACTTGCAAGGTCAGGCGATGAAGGTGTTAAGGTTGCTATCTATATAAGCAACTCTTGATGAACCATGCATGCTGAAGCAATCTTGGAAGATTGCCTGATGGCACTAGCAGTACTCATGATTTCATCTGAACAAGCAAAATGAGAAAGTGTCAGTGATGGTGTGCTGGAATGCATTCACAACAAGGAGAAAAGCTTACCATGACCCATGGGAGGGATCTTAATAGGATCCCACCTTGCAGGAAGCTCACCTCAGCAACTGTATTGAACATAAAAGAAAGATTCAGTACGTGGGGATACATGCATAAGTAACATGAATAATAGGGAAAGGAATAGCATATATACCTTTCTCAAGGATTATTCCATCTTGAGGATGATCTCCGCCTACTATAGATGATTCTAGAGGATCTACGTCAGTTGTCAACTCCTCTCGGACTAAGCCTTCTTCTTGGGTTGCCTCTACAGTTGATGTTGTATTAACCATAAGGTTATCTCCCTCAACACTTGAAGTGGACGAAGTAGCAAGGGCATCGTTAGCAGATGGGGTTATGGGTTCACCTGCTACGCCAGTAGCCCTATCCTGAGACTCATTAGCTTTAGCGGTGCCATGCGCTTTAGACATCCTCACATCAGCAGAGCCAGAGGGTTCATCATTAGTAGGAGCCTCCTTACCTATATCCTAGGCAACCTGGTCACTTATCTTAGTGGTAGTTGAAAGTGATTCATCAAGACTCTTACCAATGTTTCCTAACTCATCGGCTAGTGGAACTCATTCCCCAAAGCCGTCAGTCCATCCCTGATTATCCTTATCAGAGCCTTATAATCCACCAATTCTTTTATTTCTGACATAACCACATCTCGTAGGTTGTTAGATGGCACTTGAACGCCCATAAATGCCTTAGGATCCTATAAGGAGTTCATATTTATTTCTTCAAAATTCATCACAGACTCTCCAGGTCTTTTTGTTCCTTGAGGGTGATGATAGGACAAACCTTGTCTTCTTATCTGGTTGGCAAATCTACCTCCAGGACACGATGCTTCTCTGTCTCAGTCACCTGAGGATGACTCTCATCAACAATTGGTCTCTATACCTTAGAGGGAATTGGCTCCACTAACTCTTTAGTAGAGACCTATCAGCAAATAATCGTGAGAATAAAAGAACATTGAAGTGGTAAATATACAAAGGTCACAAGCGTACCTAGACATGATCTCCGGTAGGGGTTAGTGAAGGAGGATTCCATGCCTCTTGCCCGAAAGATGTGCTTGAAAACCCACCAACTTCTCAAACGCCCGAAGAGGTCCCTACGTTAGTAACACTTGGGGACTCAGCATCTTCGACTACACCTTTTCCCTTGAAAGGGACATAGGGCTCTTTCCTCACCGTTTCACGTGATGTGGCTAAGGCCTGTTGGACCTGGGTCACCGCTTCTTTTGCATTGGCAGGCTCTTCACCAAAGTGAACAGGTTGGTCGGTGTCAAAAGAACACTCAACCGCAAAATAAAATGCCTCATCTTTTCTTCAGCGTTTCTCCACTATCCCATGAGCAAATTCAGAAATAACAAAAGGTAGGCTCCTCCCCGTGGTCGCTAGCTCTTTCCTGATATTCTTTATAAGACCGGGAAGCGAGTCGCAAGTTATTGATGAGATTTCTTGGCTGGTAAGGAAATATGCTAGAAGCTCCCTTGTGATGCCAGTCACTCTCTTGAAAACATAATCCAAAAAATGACCCTCTAAGGCATAGAAATTCATGGTAATAATTAAATCTTGAATGGATGCCCTGCGCTCCCACAAAGCTACCATTTCTCATCAAATTACACTGTAAACACCATACAATTGATGGTGGGAGGCATATCGTTGGATACTCGATGGCCCTCTTAATCTTCTAAACACCCCGGGCCTGACAGGAACAGTCTCTAGTTCATCATGACTCTCAAGTACATCCCTCCATTTGGTGGAAACACGGGAAGGACGATTGAAAGGCTGCAATAGCCCTTGCTTTTGCATCACAGGCAATATGTTGGCTAGATGCACTCGATCATCAGGAGTCTCGCCCCCTGACACGAATTATCTAGCAAAGGGTATTTCATGACGTTCTAACCCTTCTATTGGTTGTCGGGGTTCTTCAATGGGATAGCCCCTGATATCTTCAAAATCATCCTCATGGATGGGAGGCATCCGTTTTGGTTTCCTTGCCCAGTCAGGAGATTGGATGCATTGGGGCTTTCTCCCACGAGACTTGCTTCTTGCCCCCATCTTCCTCTTTAGCTTATGTGGCTGTTCTTCCTCTTCATCTTCTTCAGTGGCCGAGGGAGACGGTGGAATCGCCTCTTTATCTTCTTGATGGCCCCGTGGCTGCTTATCAGATCTCTTGGGCCATTGCACGGCTGATGTCTTCTAAGCTAAAGTCTTATTACAGGACTTATCAACCATAATTACGGTACCTTGACCATCATAAAAAATAACATTAGAGTTGATCCCATCCTCATTCTATCTTATAACAGAAAAGAATGAGTTATACCACCATTTGGCATAACGGTAATCAAATGGTCCTCTACTTCTGTCACACTAATCCTACGAAAATATCTATGATCTTCACTCTCCTCTACTTTGCCGATTCCTAAACCGACATTCCCTACATGATCCCCATTTAACAATTTTTGAAAATAGCTCCTCCACCTTTCTTTAATCTCTTCATCTTTTACTAAGACTCTCTGATCCTCACTTTTAATACATCTAACATGGTCTAGGTCTCTACATTTCCTATCCCTTATTCTTGCATGTTTATATACACCCATCTCACCCTCCTTAGTACCTAACTTATGATAAAGGTTATCATATGCCTTGAATTTTGCATCACTTACAACTTTCCTAGCTTCTTTTTTAGCATTTAGTCAATTTAACAAATGCTTTGTGTATGAAATTCTAGACAGTAGCTTGTTGATGATGTAAAAAAAAAAACCATTATTTAGCCAAATAGATGTAGCAACCCTTTAGAACACCTTCCCAATTGAAGCCTTTAATCATCCCACAAAATACAGCTTCAAGTCTTCAAGGACCTTCTCTTAAGAATTTCTTCAAACACTTTGTATACCAAATAACTCCATAGCAGAAAATTCTATGTGAAAAATTAATGAGTTGCTTCTAAAATCAACCCAATAAGCACTCACATATGTTATTTGGTTCAAGTAAAGACATTCATGTTAATCCAGTCACTAAAGAGGGAGCTGTCTTTAAGGTGTTGAAGAAAATCACTAAACCCAGTCTGGCCGAATGCCTATGGATATGGGTTTTGTATCTTTCTTCAATCCAAACACCTAGGATGATGTAGGAGATGAAACGGTGGGGATTGGATTATGGATGGGTGATGGAAAACAAAATAAAAATTATAAAAGTGTTGCTGGAAAATTTCTGGCAGCACTTATAGGTGTTCCTTTATAAGAAACCCAAGAATTTTCTGGGTTAAGGAGTGGCTGAATGGTTATATAAGATGGTTGTGATGTGGGATGGCGAAGAACTTAATGGAGATGGAAGGGAAAAGTGGCCAGCTGGTAGGGGAGTGGACTAGGAGTGATAGGTGTGAAGATTGATGGCTATAGAGATGTATAGGTGAAGATGGAAGTTTATGGAGATGGTTTGGGACTGTGGAATGCAAGGAAAACCAGAAAAAAGTACAAAGAAAAAAAAAAGAATATGAAGAAGATGATGGAGAAGAAGATAGATGTGATGAGGGATAAGTACGTTGAAGTCACCAATCCTTCACTTGAGAAATCACCAACTCAAGTTTCAAGCTTAGACAAGCTTGAAGAAAATTCTAACCATGTGGAAAATGAGAGAAAAAGGCTTTCAAAAAAAATTTTATTCAAGTGAGGTAGCCAACCATAGGTCCCCCCCCCCCTCCTATT
>JAOXJP010167986.1:0-12740 GCA_025762735.1 Platanus orientalis
TGATTTACTAATTAAAAGAATTTTTGCTGCATCTTTAACTAAATTAAAGTAAATCACAAGAGGGTGAAGAAATTAAATTGAAAGAACAAAAAATTGAAGATAGTTTATTCACCCCCCCCCCGCTCTAGGATCATACTGACTTAGGAATTACAAATGTGAATATAAATAAACCGTGATGGGTCTTTGGCAAATCTAAAAAATATAACCTATGTAGGGTCTTCAACAAAATCTGAAACATGTACACAATGCTCACAAAGAGCCTCTTGCCATGAATGACCAACTCACTAAGGGTTTCCAAGGTCATAAGACCAAAGCATAAAGGACCAATGGACAACTAGTATCATTTTCACATATTAATGTGACTGAGTGATTAGGTACCTGATGACACCATTTATAAAGCTTGGTGACTACACTCACATATATTGGGCCAATAAAGCTATATTCACCTATTTATGTGACCCGGGTACTAGGTATCAGAGGGTTATAAAGACCAACCCACAAAAGGGATCTCCAGACCCAAGAAAGAAAATCAACAAAAAGGGTCTCCGGGGCTATGTCTAGCCAATCCATGTAAGGATCTCTAAGGTCTCAAAGACAGTGTATAAAAAATCATTAGGCAACTAATGCCCATTCCCGTATTGATGTGACCCAGTGGTAGGGTACTTAAGGGTTACAAAGACCAACCCATTTAGGGGTCTCTGGGCCTAAAAGAGAAAGTTCTCACATAGGAGTATCATAATAAATTCATATGTTCAAGGCCGATCTATCAAATCCATGCTTATGTAAAGAAAAATACTATTGCATAAGTATTCGGTACAAAAGATATCCATATGTCCAAATGTCATGTGAAACCAAAATCGATGATGCAAATCTGATAATCGAGTCCAAAACCCAAAAATAAATGAGAATGCTTGATCCAATTCTAAGGAATGTAAAACATTTTCATGCCCAACACAATCAATGTTAAAGACCGAGTAGCTCAAGTGCTTCAAAATTCATGTAGAAGTCCAAGTAAGATGTCCTATGAAAATACCAAAGTAAACAATGTTAAAAGCAACATGCTCATGCCACCAAAAGCTCTCAATGAATGCAAAGCCCATGAAAATACCGAAGTAAACAATGCTAAAAGCAACATGCTCATGCCACCAAAAGCTCACAATGAATGCAAAACCCATTGTAATACAATGAAAGTCTAAGATTATTCTAACATGAAAATCATTAGAATTAGAACATTTCAACATGGATTAACATGAATTAAAGAGATTTCATTAAAGTGAGCAATAGGCTAGTGTAAAGATTCCCTAAGCATGCTAAGGACTTGTAAATCATGGAGGATTAATTGTATGACAATACAAAAAATAAGAAGAGATCATATAACACATCACATAAAGCCTTCCATACCCTTCAAGCCATAAAAATCCAACTCCAATACCTTTCCCATCATAATAGAGATTATCAAACTCACTCCATAATGAAACTAACATCATGTAACCAAATTTATATTTCAATAACTCATGAGAATATGAAAAGCAACATTCCTATCACGCTCAAATAAAGAAACTAGCATCTAACACAAGTAAATCAACATATTCATAGAGATTAGATGTAAATTCACTAAATCAAACTAAACCAACACTAGTTCTGTTGTGGACCCAAGTCCTTGCCTTGTGCTATACCGTGGCACGGAGGGAGGGAGAGAGAGAGAGTGTGTCGAAATGCAGGATAAGGAAAATGGCTTTTAACTTATATAGTGCATTTTGAAAACATTCCTGACCGATGTGGGATTAAAAGCCAATGCAAAAATTTTAAAAACACCAATCTGGAAACGGTTAAAACGATAGTGTAAAACCTTCTAATAACTTTCCGTTTTCAACATTGCGAGATTTCATTGTATCTTGAAGACTACTGGCCTGTTAACTCCCTTGCTGACACAATTTAATCGAGTGGATGACCATTCAAGATAATTGAGGTGGCAATTTCACGGGTCTAAAGATATGATTCAGCACTCCCACGTCTTTAGTAATGTTCTCAGCGCTGCATAGCTCTAGGTCTTTTGCTGTACTCAAAATGGTAAGTGATCCAGGTTTTTGCAGGTTAACTAGTCTCAAGGCCAATCCAAGCAGAGGCAGCTGGAAGTAGAGTCGAGGTGATCACAAATCCCCAACCCGTTTCCACTCGTGAACGTTGAGCCTACGACTCCTCCATTGGCAAAGTTTGAGCGACCAGCTAAATGAGCTAATGTAGGCTCAGTTCACAAATCACCATTCACAGCAGCTACACCATTCGCAGACTAAAACACCCAAACGTCTTGCTAGTTATTAGAAAACAGAGTACCCGCCAATGAGTTAATTTTTGAAATATATTAAGGTTTTCTCCATTAGATTATGCGTATGCATTGAGATTAAGTAAGCGACTCGAATTCAAATATGTGAACTTTCTTTAAAGGGCTCTGAGAGGTGTGTGGGTGACTAGAAACTCTAGTATGGCTCTTGAGAAATATTGTTTTACACCCATGATAAGGCCTACTGGCAATTCATCTAGCTCAAGTAACCAGAACAAGCACATGTACATGTGAAGCAGCTAGTAGGTGAGCTTTCGGCTCATTATGTGGTTTTTGCGACAGTTACTTCTGGAAATTCCTCGCAGGTTTTTCTTCAAATTGATGGCTTAGTGGTGCATTCTTGTTTATTCACATATTGGAGCTTGACTTCAAATCTAATATGAAATTGAATTACAGGCTACTTCCAACAGAACCGAGTTTGAAAGATAGAACTTAGCTAACTCAAACCCACGTTTGTGGGTGTGATAGACCCGTTCGTGACTGTAAAGGATTTCAAAACTCTGCCCTGACTATTGCATTTCATATTAATGCAGGGGCAAAAGATCTGCTCTGGCCTTCCTCTGGTGTCGGTCAGCTGCCGACTCCTCTTCTAAGTTTCTAACCCAAACGGGGTTAAGGGTTACCTTCAGTCATTAATGGAGAGGGAAGAGCGATGGCACATGAACACCTTCATACCGTCGTACGGAAATCTTCGATGGATTGCAGTCCCTATAAATGTATTGTCTCTCTACTTCTATCAATCTCTGAGTTACAAGATTCTAAGCAATGGCTTTTCTATTAAGGCCCCATCTTCTTGACGTGAATGGACTGGTTTTCTCATGATTATTGGCTAAACTTTTTAAGAAAATCATTTTCAAGCTGTCTGGATGTCGAGAACAAGAGACTGGTTTTCTCGCAATTCTTTGAAAATTTTTCTCGAGAAAATCATTTCAAGCTGTCTCGTTGTTGAGAACAAGAAATCCTCAATTTTTACAATTTTCTCACGTATCAAACTATTTTCTCGTCAGCTAGCATTTTATTTTCACGTAACTCTTACATGAAAATTGTAACATAAGGTTTTTTTTCCTCTTTTTCTTGGCAACCAAACAGCTTCAGAAACAGTATAGAAAATTATAGATTTTTTCTTTCCTTTCCCTTTTTTTTTGTTCTTATCTTTTTCAATTTAATTCAAGGCAACCAGATATGACCTAAACTGAAACTTGCCACATGGAAAAAGAAGAAGGGGGTAACGTGGCTAACTGCAACCTTTTATACTTCCATCTAAGCTGCCATGTCAAAGATTCTAACCACTATAAATCCCTCTGCCACAGACGGGCGAAGCCAGGATTTTTACGTAAGAGGGGCAAGCCAAGGGATTATGTGCGTCCCATTAATGGATGCCAATGGTGTGCCCACAATTAGAGGGTGACACGTCATATCAAAAAAGTGAAAAGCTCTCCCAAAAAGTGTAAATCACTTTTTCAACTTGATGTGTCACCTGCTGGTCACGGGCACACTATTGGCATCCATTAAGGGGCACACCTCATCCGATCCTGATGCAAGGATTCTCTAAACAGGTACCACTCCATTAGCAATCAGTGCGTGACATGTGGCCTGACAAGGGGTGCTTGAGCTCAGATACATGAGTCAAAGGAGGGTATTATAGTAAATATATAATTAATAAGTATTTGTATATTTATTAATTGAAATAGATGTTCTGTGCAGGATTTGGAGTCCAGTACAGCAGGTGACTTTACATGGAATAAAATGGGCAGTGGTTAGATGAAATTTTAAATTCCCACCCATTTTATTCCAAATGAAGTCACTTGGCACCCTAGACATCATCTGGGCCAAAAATTTGCTCCCTTTATTTAATTTTGTTTCATTAATTTGCTCCTCTTATTAATGCACCATTTGTCTGACATTGTGTCACAGTTTAAGCAAAGACTAGAGTGGTACCGGTTCAGTCAGATTAGAGATGACGTGAACTTATTTCCCGGTAAAGAGGGGGGGAGGGGGAGGAACTTATTCCAATCATGTGGTATTCACACATTGAAGGGGGTAACTGTTCCAATCATGGAGTACTCACATTCAAGGGGTGGGGGGCAACTCACACATTCAAGGGGGAGGGGAGGGGGTAACTGATTCCAATCAAGCATAAAATTTTGCCAGGCCCATTATTATTACAAGGGTACTCACACATTGAGGGGCCCCTTGCTTCTGGCCACTGGCCACAGACGCAAATAACAAACCTATCCCCATTTAGTATTTTCAATAACATTATATTGAATCGTATTGTGTTTCTTCCCCTCAAACATTTCACGTCTAATCGACTCAGTCAAGATACTAATTCAACAGAGCAATGCAGCTGGGTCCGCCCTAGTTTCCAATTGCAAAGGCAGTTATGTTTTTAACGCATCATATCATCCATTGACAGGTGCAGGCAGGAGCAACATGCAAATATACAATAGGGTGAGACCAAGACCTATCTGGTGAATCTCCAACAGAAAATGTAGATAAGAATTTAGTGATCATAATTCGTAACCACCTAATCTATCACATTACCTTGACCAGTAGAAAAAAACAATGCACACAAAGCAGGAAACAGTAACTTATAGATAATATTTTGCGAGGATGAGCATTCCTCTTTTATATAGTGATTTTAGGTTCCACTGGGGAGCTCTAGTTTCACATAGACCTACAGAACAACATCACCTAATAAAATTTATTACAACAAAGGAATATGACCCTTTCATTGCTCCCACTCTTTTCCCATTTCAAACAATGATAACGAAAACAACCTACTCTTCAAGGAATTTCTTTACTTGTTTCTTCTTCTTTTTTTTCCCTTGACTTCACGAATCACATCTTCATGATTTTTTTTTCTTCAATAATTAACAACTTTATTGAAAAAGGAGGAAAACATAGTGTTACAACAAGATTACAACCGATAACTTAATAAGGAATTCATGTCCCCAAGTACATAAGAAATTCATGGTTTTTATTTTGACTCATAGCCAGGAAACCTATGTTAACCTGCTAGATCAAATCATATATCCAGGGCTGAGGCACTTGTGGGTCTGTAGGAGACACCAGATTCGTCACTCTTTGTTAATACCTCAAAATCTCCAGCGGAAAATGTCTGGTCATCACTGAATGAGATCAGTCTTCTTGAGTGCAAAGATGCACAATATGCTATATCAGTCAAGGTTATGTCCTTCAAGAATGCACGGGCTGTAACTGCAACTCCTTCCGCTGCATACACATTTGAAAAGCTTAAGATAATTACAAGCCGTATGGATAAAAAAGTTTTGGCAGAGTACATGTAGACAACTGCGTTAGCTAGCATTCACATACATACAAACATATACATGAAGGGTTCAAAACACAAAACGATAACATTCTATAAAGTAAATCAAGTTTTAGTGAATGTTTATAATAAAAATGCTTGGAAATTGAAAATTAACAACCACCAAAGTTAGAAGATGAAGCACACCATGTGTTACAAGCAACAAGTTTTCATGTGGATATTTATCTGCAAGTGCATGAACAGTCCGTTCATATCTAGCCTGTGCATCCATCTTTAACTCCTCCCACCCTGGCAACTACAATTCCTCATGCAAAGCTTATATGTCAGTTAATAGGCATATATACAGACAAACACATACATAACAGTTATGACAGATTGCATCTAGACTTCCTTACACAAGAAAATTATGGTGGAAAATTATACAAAAAAGTTCAGTACATACCTCTTGGTACACAGGTTCCACAGAACGATCCACCATCCCAGCTGGTAACATCTCTTCAAGCTTTGAGATATCGATACAAAAATTGCCATCTTTTGGAGCCACATCAAGTCTTATGGCTTCCGTATTTAGGAGCTCGCACAATCCATACTCAATCGAGACCTGTACAATGGCGAAAAAGGTTCAAACAACAAACAGAGCATTGTCAAAACATGCTAGTTATATGGTAAAATCATTAAAATACAGTCCATATCCAACGTTCAAGCTTGGTAACAAGACTCATAATTATGGGTTTCAAACTTTGACAAGGTGATCTGCATCAATTCTGCAAACCAGGCTTGCGCAATGCATCAAATGAACTGTCATCAGGGCAACGAAATCTACATAATGGGACAGTTTTTTCTCTCTTTGAAATCATTTTTTTTTTTCCTTCTCTACAATTAGATCAAGTCAACAATGACTGCTGGGAAGGCAACCTGTGAGGTCTAAGTTCTATCCTTCAAACTTGGATCTGTTGAAATTCAATTCTGTAATATGTTCAATAATTTGACAAACATCTCACCATAGATTACAACTTTGAGCCAGTTGCTCAAATTAGATGTGAAGTCAAGAACTAAGCTGTGAATAAACAAGCATTCACCACGAAGTCATCAATTTCAAGCTAACCTGCGATGACTTTCCTGTTTCCAGTGGCAACTGTAGCAGAAAACATATAATAAACTGAAAGCATCACCTACTAGCTGATTCATATTTATATGTGCTTATTCTGGTTGCTTGAGCTAGATGAATTGCCGGTTGACCTTATCATTCATATAAACCAATAGTCCTCAAGAACCATACGAGACTTTCTAGTCATCCACTCCCACCCCTCAGAGCCCTTGAATAAAAATTTACAGACTTGAATTCGAATCACATACCTAATCTCTAGTGCATACCCATAATCTAATAGAGAACCTTTATGGAAGAAGGTACTATAGATGGCTTATGACCCAAACTGGAGAAACTGGATCTGAAATACCATACCTATAACATCTTCTGTTCTCCTTGACTCTACAATTCTCCACAATAAAAGGAAAATTATCTACCAATTAATAGAAGAATCAACCATATGAGTCCTTAACAACATGTCAACTGTCATTATTGGATCTGTTTCAGACAAATCAACAATTTTCATGTTTTGCTTGAAATCTAGTTAATTATGAAATCCATAATCCAAAAACAAAACCAAAATCACAATTCTCATGGTCACTTCCAAATCTAAAATACTTTTAAACAAATAGTTATTATTAACAATTTATGCCCCATTAATCACTACAGAAGATTTAACAATTTGCTCAAACAATATCTCAACCACTATTATTGGAACTGTTTCAGACCCCAAAAAAAAAAAAATCTAAGATCCTCTTAACAAACCAAAGATCTCTGCTTTTTCTTCACGCATCGAAACGAAACGAAACAAAACAGAACATCTTCAAAAATCAATCTATAGAACCTAAGCTACCTCAAATTCAGAGCTATTATTAAATCTATGATCCAAAAACACAACCCAACAAACTATTTACACATAGTCACTTCCAAATCTAAAATACCCAAAACAGTTAGCTTTCTTTAACACTGCTCCATTAAACATTCATCAAAACATAAAAATCACATCATCTAACACATATAATCGAAAGCAAGAACAGACACTCCACAATTTAACCCAAAAGTTCCAAATGAGTGATCAGTTTCACGCAAAATTAATCGATTAAGAAAAAGAAACAAAAGGATTTGATGCCATGATCTAACAAACCTTGATCTTGCTGGGATCAATAACTACGTTTTCGCGGGTCATCTCGGCAGGGTTATCGTTGACGGCGCAGAGGCCGGAGACGACCCCGAAAGCGGTCTGGACGCATCGGAGGAAAGGTGAGACGAACACCTTATGGATGGGGAACCCGATATTTTCCCGGAAAATTTTCCCGGTGCGGAAAGCTCGGTCCTTGCCGGTTTTCGATAATGGTGGATTCCATGGATGCACCGCCGTCTTTGCCCACTCCGGATCTTCGTTGTCCATCCGATCGCCGTGCCTCATCACGACCACGTTTTGTTGAAATTGATGATCGTCATGTCGCCGGAGATGGTTGTCTTGTGGGACCGGCATTTGGTTTTCCGCTGACTGCTGCATTTGCTCCGGCGGGTCAACTTGAATATTACAGGGCAAGGAATTAGACCATGAGGAGGGTTATTTATAACTAAATTTTTACTGCTGGGTTTCTCTATATGTTAAAGGAGCATACGGTATAAAGGCTTCCGTCATCGATTATGGGTCAGGTTTTCCCCTTGATTTGCGAGGAGTCTCCGGATACGCTGAAATTGGAATTTGGACAATTTGGTGGATAGTGCTGCCGATACGTAGAGAAGTCTCCAACTCTTTTCTCTGACGATTCCTACGGGGACGAGTGGCTGACTAGAAAATGAATTTGGAAGTGTGAGCGTAGTGCTGCGTTGTTTAAGACGAAATTGCTCGGAAATTGATAGAATGGAAGTGTAATGGTAGGAAAGCGAGGAAACGAAAGTGACGGAAAGTCTGATTTTACTTCTAGTTTCCGACAAAGTTCCGTGGAAAGTGAATGAATATTACAGTGCTTTAGCCTTTAAAGAGATGGCCTAGAAAAAATACACATGCTTTTATATATGACATGTTGGTGGTCCTCTCTGAAAATACTTCTTTTTAAAAAAAAAAAGCACTTTTACTTTCTTGGAATTCGTTTTTGCAACGTCTTGCAAGTTGGTGAGGATCCGGGGCATGAGCCACAAGTACAACTTTTCTCTCTCCTAAATATAAGCAAATGTTCCTATATACAAGATTTAATTCCAAACAAAAAAAATAATAAAATATAAAGAGTTCAGATTTCATGTGCACGAAAGATGTGTGCATGGGCCAGGGCGTGAACACATCAGTGCCGAAAAGCACCCTGGTCCATGTGCACAAAAGAATCTGGGGAGGTTAGATAGGTGGGTTTTGGTGTGACCCCTTGGCTATGTTTACTCAAAAAGAACTGCAAGGGAAAAGGCGAGAAAACCACTATGAGACTATGAGGCAAATAAAGTATGAAAAAATCATAATTTTGTGTATCAATACATATCTATGATTGAAAGCAAAAGACAGTAAATTGTGGCAAAATTACTTTTCGCTTTATTTCCTGTACATTACTTCCATTTAACAGAAAAATGACTGTAAATTAATTTACAAGAGTGGTGACAAAGGGTGGGAGAGTTTCCTTTCCCAAAACAGTTTTGCATATTAGTTTCTCTTCTTTTACCGCATAACTGATAAGCAAATTTGTGGGAAAAAATGAGAAAACTATTCACTTTCCCACAACTTCCCTAAGACTAACATTAAGGGTCAACACATCAGTGCTGAAAAAATGATTTACACTTTTTTGGAGGATGCTTTTCACTTTTTGATGTTGATGTGTCAACCCCTAATGTTAATCTGACCTTAGGTGGTCACAACAAATCCGTAAGAAGGGTTACACCCCTGAGGTTTAGGTATGACCCCTTGAGGAACACCTAAGGTCCACCCTACATCAGGGGCAGACACATGATCAGTACCGAAAGTGAAAATCACCCCCACAAAGTGTATATCACTTTTCTGAAGCTGATGTGTCTGCCCCTGATGCAAGGCGGACCTAGGCATTTTTAAGGGATTGCACCAAATCCCAAACGGGATTACACCAAAGGATACACTGCATAATACAAAGGCTTTTAACCAAACAGACCTTCGCCCCCTCGCCCCCTCAGAGAGGGGTGTGGGCTCCATGCACTTTTGTGTGAGGCCCACATCCCTATGTGAGGGAGCGAACAGAATATCTTTTCAGTTAACAAAAATTGATTGGGCAAGATCATGAACTAATACATTATAAGTTCTATCAACATGTTGGAGACAAATGTTGTAATTCTTAATAGCCTGTGTGCAGCCACCTGTACTGTAATCTTTTCCTTTGTGTTTCTCAAGGCATTTGTAGCCATGAGGTGATAGTTTGTAATGAACTTATTCAAATTTACATTGATTTGTTAACTACAATTATAAATGAAGTCATCTTATGTTTTTCAATAAAATGAAATGACTAATGCTATCAAGCACAAATTGGCGCAAATCTAAATGAATTCATTACAAACCATTCCATTGTGGCTACAAAAGCTTTGGAGAAACTGAAATGAAATGATTACATTACAGGTGGCTGCCAAACGCAGCCTAATTGATTAGTCCATGTGCAAAAATTGATGCGTCCATTGCCACTCCTCCACTAGGCCTTTCGCCCGCTGCACAACCAAAAAAGAGTTACACTACACCACTCTCTTTGAAACCTGTAAACTCTATGCAAGCTTAAGTCTAAGAAGAACCATCTCTAATTCAACGAGATTTAAAGGAGCCACAAAATCCCTCAATAGAGCAGAGCTTAAAATGGTACTAAAGGAGCTCTGGGCCACAACAACCAAACCAATATCGACCTACTAGAGGAGCACATAGCATCTACATTTAGTGGTGGAGCAACATAGGGGCAAGGGGGGGCAATTGCCACTACCTCCTCCCCCCCCCCTCAACTTCCAACAAAATATATATATATATATATATATGGAGAAAATGTTCTGTGGTGACAAAGCGTAGCTACTTAGAGGCAAGGGGGCAATATAACACCCCACCTCATGACACATATATTACTAAACACGTGTAATACTTATAATGTTAACACATGTCACAGAATTTTTATACATACATAGGATCATTTAAATGTACATATGTTGATCTAAACATTTGTACAAATTTAGAAAGGAACCAACAAAAATGTAGAAAGAATTTATGAGTAAAACTTATATCTTTGGATAGGTACAAAAGTCTAGAGTCTTAAACAACAAACGGTAAGTGAAACAGACATCAAATGAAAAAGTTAAAAGCAATTTACTAAACAAGGAAAAAAAAAGGGTCAATGACATGACAATTTCTGAAGTTGCCCAAACGGATGACACAACTTCATTAATCAATATCTATCAATCTTGTAGGAATCACCCTACAAATAATATATGCTTGGAAAGATCTATGAGTCTATTTTCAAATGTGACAAACGGTGAATGAATTAAAGTTTCCTATAAGAAGTTATGACAATTTTATCAAAAAATGTTTATATCATCTAGTATAGTATGAATCAATAAATTTTGAGGGATCTTTAAAAATACACCAAGAAAAATATAGAGTGAATTAGAGAGCAATCTATTTATGTTTGGAAAGATCTTAAAGTCTAATTTCCAACAAAAAAACGGTGAGTAAATCAGAGTTTTGTAGAAAAATTTATGATAATTTTTCCACCGAGTGTCTATGCTAGAAATAAAGTCTGGCGGGATGATGTCATCAAGCAGAAAATTCCATACAATCGCGATTTTTACAAAATTTTGAGGACTTTTTCACTAGAGACTTACCTAAACACGAAATTAGGAAGTAAGGTTGCTATTTAAAACTATAAAAACATAAAAACTCATAAAAAATGATCTTTTGAAGAAGTTTTACAAGAGTAGAGATTTTGAAAAGAAAATAAGAGGAAAAACTAGGTTTTGCAAAGATTTTGAGATTTTCCTGAAGAACAAAGCTTAAAAAGATCTTTGCATACTAATATGTAAGAACGTATATAAACTATTGTTTTGTTTTGATTCTATAGGTTCATAGATCATTGTTAATCTCGTTTTGTAAAAAAATTTGATCGTTTCGTTTTGGATTTAAATCATTTTCAATTCTTAAAAGTTTATTTTGTAAAGGAAAAATTGTTTTATAGGAACACAACTAAATTATTGTTTTGTTTTCATTCTTTAGGTTCTTAGAACTCCATTGATTCTATTTTACAAAGGTTTTAATTATTTTTGAACCATATTTGAATCGTTCTTCATTGATTTTAGTTTTGCCTAAAGATCTAAAATACGGTTTTGAAAGAGATAAAATAGTCTTATAAGAACATGATGTAAAAGTGATTTGTCTTCTATTCTATATGATTTTTAAAGAGTTAAATTATCAATTTTGAATCTGTTTTGTATGATTAATACATGTAAAACTATGATTTTAATTGAAAATCAAGAGTTTTAAAAGATGATTTTATTCTTAAAATTGTAATGGTTATTTTAAAAATTGTTTTGATCTTTTAAATAATTTTAGAAGTAATGATCTACTGATTTGCAAGAAATTATATGTCTAATTCTTTGATTTATTCTTAGTGATTCTAAATCATATTTTTGTAAAAGAAAAGTATTGTTTTTTACATTCTATTGTTAGTGATTTTCAAGAGTACTATTTCGAATAGATTCGATATGTTTTGAAAACATGTTCTTTACATTATGCCTAGTTGGATCAAGCAATTTCTTATATGTTATTTTGACTTAAGTTAATGTAAAGAAATATTATATGTTACTTCTATGAACTACATGCTTTAATTAAAACTACAAGAGAATGATATCTACTATTAGAAAGCGACCTTGCCCATCAAGTGGAATTATTGATGAAACCCTTATCACTTGGGTATAATCGGTGCGAATTGTTATGGATCCTTACTACTTGCCACATAAGAGATAGTAATAACCTTTCTGAGTTTGGTTTAAATGCTGCGAATTGGACCCTTCTCACTGGGGTTTAAATAGTGTGAACT
>JAOXJP010167997.1:0-12740 GCA_025762735.1 Platanus orientalis
AGCAGATAAGGCTTTAAACAGAGCGGAATGGCGGAACAGGATTCATGTAGCCGACCCCAAATAGTTGGGATAAGGCTCTTTGTTGTTGTTGTTGTTGTTGTATATCAACTACGATGCTAGAAAACGGGGAGGGTGGGGAAGGAGTAGAGGTAGAAGGGACAAATCAATTGTGTCGATTATTGATGAAGAGGACTATCTTATCTTGGAATGCTAGGGGGCTGGGGAGTTGTGAGAAGCGTTGGTCTATTAAGGATATGCTCAAGAGATGGAAGGTTGACATGCTGGCTATTCAAGAAACCAAGTTAGAGGTGTTTGACAGAAGAGCAAGACTTGGGGATCTTTATGAGGAACTTAGTAGGGTGTACAATGACTGAAAGGAGCCTCAGTGTTTGGGGGGTGATTTCAATGTTGTTAGATTCCCTAGTGAAAGATCAGTGGGAGGCAGTTTTCAACGCAGATGCATTCTTTCAATGGCTAAATTGATTTTCATGCCTTGCTTGGCTTACCATTAAAAGGGGCTTCGTATACCTGGTCAAGGTCTCTAGAGGGGGGGGGGCTTGTAGTCGGCTAGAAAGATTTTTGTTCAGCTCGGATTGGATGGAGATGTTCCAGGTCGTTTCCGAAGAAGCTCTTCCTAATCCAGCTTCAGATCACATTCTCATTATTTTAAGAATGGATGATTTGTCTTTTGGGCCGAGGCCTTTTAGATTTGAAGTGATGTGGTTGGAAATTCCTAGATTGAAGGAGAAACTTTGTTTATGGTGGAATGATTTTGTGGTAGAAGGAACGGCCAATTTTATTGTTGCTAAGAAGTTAAGACTCCTCAAGGCAAGGATTGTGGAGTGGAAAAGGACGGAGCTTGGTGGTTTGGAGGAGAGGAAACTCAAGTGTCTACATCAAATTAAGAGCCTTGATAAGAAGGGATTGGTGTCTCCCTTGTTTAAGGAGATAGGTGCTAAATTGGAAGCGCAAGTGGATTATTATAGGTTCCTTAAGATGGAAAAAAAATTCTTGGAGGCAGAAATCTAGGGCCACTTAGCTTAAGGAAGGGGACAAGAATACAGGTTTTTTCCATTGCATAGCTACGGCTCGGAATTCTTGCAATGCCATTTCTAAGATATTGGTGGATGCTGAATGGGCGGTGCAACCGACCAGGATCGGGGACCATATTAAGGGATTTTACAGGAACTTGTATTCCGAAACTTTTCCCTCTAGAGTCTAGACCGGTTATTGAAGGGGTAGATTTTGATCATATTGATGGTGTTAATCAAGCGTGGCTGGGGAGGCCATTTTCTGCAGAGGAAGTGAAGTTGGCCTTAGACAGCTTAGAAGATGAGAAGGCCCCGGGCCCGGATGGTTTCCCTATTAGATTTCTGAAGTGTTGTTGGGAGGCTGTGGGTTGCAATGTGTTGGCCGCCTTATATGCCTTTTAGTCCAAAGATCAATGGTGTAGGAGCTTTAGTGCGACATTTACCACTCTTATTCCAAAGGCAGAGGGAACGATTGAGTTGAAAGACTTTTGACCTATTAGCTTGGTGGGTTGTCTCTACAAGTTGCTTTCTAAGTCCTTAGCGCTTCGTCTGAAGACTTGCCTTTAGAAGATTGTCTCTTGTTCCCAGAATGCTTTTGTTTTGGGTAGACATCTTGGATTGTTCGTTGCTGGCCAATGAGTGTGTGGGCACAAGGCTGAAAGAAGGGAGACTTGGAATCATCTGCAAAATTGATATGGAGAAGGTCTACGATCATGTTAGCTGGGCATACCTGTCCTTGGTCAAATGGGGTTTGGAACCCGTTGGAGGAATTGGATGAAGATTTATGTGTCTTCCCCCTCCTTTTCCATTCTTGTTAATGGGCCGTCTACTGGTTTTTTCAAAGGAAGCTGAGGTTTAAGGCAAGGGGATCCTCTGTCTCCTTACGTTTTTATTTTGGTAGTAGAGCTTCTAAGTCGAAATGGTTTCAAAAGTTGAATCTTGTGGGTTGTTGAAATGCTTTGCTCCTCTCAATGGTGGTCTGGCCTGATGATTCCCTACTTTTGTTGAAGGCGGATCTAGAGGTTTTGGAGAACCAAAGGGGTTTGCTCCTTATTCTTGAAGGGGTGACAAATCTAAAGGTCAACTTGAGGAAGTCCTCTATGGCGCCAGTTGGGAATGTCTAGAATATGGAAGAGTTGGCATCATTGATTGGTTGTTCGGTTGTCTCCCTTCCAATTTCTTATCTTGGGCAGCCACTTGGAGCAAGGTCTTCTTCTTTATCTATTTGGAACCTTGTTATTGAACGAATGGAGAGAAAGCTGGCATCCTATAAAGGGAATTTCCTTTCGAAGAGTGGGAAGCTTATGTTGCTTAAGAGTGTGTTGTCTGGCTTGCCATTGTACTTTCTTTCTCTATTCTTGGTCCCGGTATCTGTGGCTAATTAGATTGAGCGTATTCCCCCAAAGTTTATCTAGAACTCTCATCTTAACCAAAGGAAGATCATCTGGGTGAGCTGGAAGAACATTTGTAGTCCTATGGAGTGTGGAGGTTTAGGTATTCGTTCCATTCGTGAGACCAATTGTGCTCTCCTTTGCAAGTGATTGTTGAAGTTTGGGTCTGATGATCAGGCTCTTTAAAAGAGGGTTATTGCTGCAAAGTATGGTATTAGGAGGAATGGGTGGAGGTCTGAAGCTCCTTCAGGGCCGCAAAGGTGTGGGGTTTGAAAAGGCATTTGCAAATCTAAGGTGTTTTCTCGCTTTAGCCTTTTCAAGGTCAATAAAGGGGATAGGGTGTTATTCTGGCATGATCCTTGGTGTTCTAGTGAGCCTCTTTGTACCTTATTTCCGTTTTTCTATTCTTCGTCTTCTTGTAAGTGGGGGACTATGAGTGAGCATATGATCAGGTCTAGAGTTTTTTGCTCATGGGATCTTCATCGTCGGAGGAACATTAATGATTAGGAGTTAAAAGAAGTGGGCACACTTCTGGAGCTTTTGGAAGGGTACCAACTTGGAAGTTGTCAGAAGGAGGATGAGAGGGTGTGGGTGCTTGACAGGGATGGAGGATTCTCTATTAAATCTTTATATAGTGCTCTGGTGACAAAGTCTCACCAAATATGCCCTGCCGACTTCATTTGGTATCATTATATTCCTGTCAGGGTTTCTTTTTGTGGCTATTGTGGTGGGACCAAGTTCCTTCCGTCGACAACCTTATCCGGAGGGGCCTTATTATTCTAAATCATTGTTGCTTGTGTTTGGTAGAGGGCGAGTCCGCTGGCCACTTGTTTTTACACTATGATTGGGCGTCTTGGTTGTGGGCTTACTTCTGAAACAAGTTTGGGGTGAGCTGGGTGATGCCAGGCTCGTTGAGTGATCTTTTCTACTATTGGTTTTCCCAATCTCTGGATTGTAGATCCCCTATTGGGGTGGAGATTTGGAAATTGATCCCGGCTGCCATTTGTTGGTCTTTTGGGGAGGAGAGGAATCATAGGTACTTTGATGGTGTCGGCTACCCAAACAGGATGATGGTGGAAGTGGTTCTTGCTTAGATCTTTGATTGGCTCTCACCCAATGCTAAAGGAAGTATCCACTCTTTTAGTTTGTGGGTGTTCGAGTGGCAGTCTTTTGTGATGTAGTTTGGTTGCTTCTCTGTTTGTTGCTCCTTGGTTGCCTGGGCTAGCCTTGTTGTGCATTTCTTATGCTTTCAGGGCTGACCCTTTTGTATTCTTTGTTTCTCTTAATATATTTCCTTATATTTTCAAAAAAAAGGTTTAGCTGGGTTGCATTAATTGTGTGTAGATAGTTGGTGGTTGCTCTTGGATTAAATCCTGTCTGAAGAAATTCAGAAGTTCAGCCAAACTACTGGGGAATTGAACAAGAGTGAACTGGGAGGCTCCATTGTTGCTGGAAATTCCTCTCACGTCCAAATCACTACTGTGAAATTTGATGGCACGGAATATCTTACTTAGTCCAAATTTGTTCTCATCTACATTTAAGGTTAGGACAAAGGGGACTATTTGACAGGTGAAATAGAAGTTCCTCCCAAGGGTGATCCAAAGTATCGAAAGTGGAAGACAAAAAATGTTGTGGTTATGGGCTAGTCGTTGAGCTCTACGGAACCAGAAATAAGTAACCACTATCTCTTCTTAAACACAACTCATCAAATCTGGGAGTCTTTATCTTAGGCTTATTCACATATTGGATATGCAGTTAAAGTAGTGGCGAAGCATAAAAATATATAGTTACTTGAGATTGCTTGTGCACTCATATTTACAATGAATATGCCGAAGACCTTTTGGTCTGATGCTATTCAAACAACTGCGTACATCATGAACAAGATGCCCTCACGTCTTCTTTCCTTTAAATCTCCAATTGAAGTTCTATCACCTGAAACTCTTTTGTTCTCTCTTCCTCCAAAAACATTTTGGTATATTTGCTATGTGCACATATTTAAGTTTGATCACACCAAGTTAAACCCAAAATAACTTAAGTGTAATGGTGCTGATCAAAAAGGGTATAAGTGTTTTTACCCACTTACCCACAAGAAGTTTGTTTCTTGGGATGTGACATTCTTTGTGTCTATTTCTTTTTTTTCTTTGGGTAAGACATCTCTTCAGGGGGAGAGTTCAGGTGAATAGTTGTATTCCACAATTCCACTTCCTACCCATTTCTTTTTTCCACTTTGATAATAATGGTGTTGGTAGAAAATGGGAGACTGAACTTAAAGTATGCAACCGAAGAAGGAAGCAAGTGACTAAGATCAGCAAGAGAAAGGAGCTGAAGAACATCAAGAAGGGAATCCCAATTAGCAAAGTGACCAAAATCCTCATGTACCCATTCAAGAATCTTCTTTGGATTCAATTCCCGAAATAGGTAATATGGTCATTGATTCTGACATACCTATTGTGCTCTGAAAGGGTGTTAGATCATGTACCCGACATCCCATATCAAACTTTGTCTCTTATCATGCTTTATCTTCTTCCTTTCAAAACTACATTGCTTCATTGTCTTCAATCACCATTTCTCGTAGAGTATTAGAAGCTTTAGCACAACCCCAATGGCGAACTGTTAAGGAGGAGGAGATGAAAGCTTTAGAAAAAAACCAAACATGGGAATTGGTTGACCTTCCAAGAGGAAAGATGATAGTTAGATGTAAGTGGGTATTCAATGTGAATCATAAACCTAATGGGTCAGTTGATAGGTACAAGTAACATCTAATTGCAAAGGGATATACACAAACATTTGGTATTGATTATCAGGAGACTTTTGCTCCCGTGGCAAAGATGAATTCAATTCAGGTTCTAATTTCATTTGTTACAAATTAGGGATGACCTCTATTCCAATTTGATGTGAAGAATGTTTTTTTACATAGAGACCCGGAAGAAGAGGTATGGATACACCGCATGGATTCCAAATGTCAAGTGCGAATGGTAAAGTGTGTAGGCTGAAAAGGCATTTTATGACTTAAAACAGCCACTAAGAGCGTGGTTTCAAAGGTTCCAGGCAACAATGATTACAAATGGATATAAACAATATCAGGCCGATCATACAATATTTATAAAAAGAATGGATAGATGTGGATGATACTGTGCTTATTGGCAATGATGACATGGAAATAACACAATTGAAGAGCAATCTAGCAAGGGAGTTTGAAATCAAGGATCTAGACTCCCTCAATTATTTTCTAGGGATTGAAGTGGCAAGGTCTAGACAAGGAATATTTATCTGTCAAAGAAAATATGTTCTTAATCTACTGAAGGACTCAAGAATGATGTAATATAAAACATGGGCTATACACCCATTAAAGTAAATCATAACTAAAAGAAGGTGACAGTGAGATGTTGATTGATGCGAATAGATATCAGCAACTTGTTGGGCATCTCATCTACTTGTCTCTAACCAGACTTGACATAGCTTGTACAATGGGGGTGATTAGTCAGTTTATGTATGCTCCCACTCAGGCGCACATGGAAGCTGCATTCAGAGTTTTTGAAATATCTGAATGGGTGCCTAGGAAAAAGAATTGTGTATAAGAAGTATGATCATCAGAGAGTTGTTGTGGCAACATATTCAGATGCAAAATGGGTCGGTTCCTTGACTAACCGAAGGTCGACCTCTAGCTCTAGATATTATTCCTTTGTTTAAGACAATCTTGTTACATGGCATAGCTAAAAACAATCGGTGGTTGCGAGGTCCAATGCTAAAGCAAAATTTCGTTCTATGACCAATGGGATTTGTGAACTCTTATGGTTGAAGAAGTTACTCAATGAATTGGAATTTCTTGTGAAGGGTCCAATAAATCTCTTTTGTGATAATAAGGCAACTATCAACATTGCACATGATCCAGTCCAACATAATAGAACAAAGCATGTGGAGATTGATTGACACTTTATCAAGGACCATATCAAGTCTGGTTATTTACATTCCTTTTGTTTAGATGAAGTTTCAACTTGTAGATATCTTTACAAAGAGGTTAAGTAGTATTCATTTTTCATATATCATAGACAAACTGGGAATGTAAATATCTATTAACCAGCTTGAGGGGGAGTATTGAGGTATATTATATGGAGGGTAGTATTGTTAGATGTATTGTATACATGTATGTGTGTAGTATACCATACATTGTGGTATACCATCTCTCTATTAATAAATAAATAGCTCGTATAGAGAGAACTCTATTCTTATACGATTCCCTCATTCTCATGTAACTCTCTCTCTCTCTCTCTCTCTCTCTCTCTCTCTCTCTCATCTATTCTCTCTTGCTCTCTAATCTTCTTGCAAGTTCAAGGAATCAATCTTTCATCTAAGTCATCATATCTTCAGGAGAAGAAAACTTGTAGAAGAAAGCAGGATATAAAAGCATAAAACTTTTTTTACAAGGCTGGGGGACAAAGTTAATCTTAGGTCTAATAGATTTGACATCACAAATCATTTTGCATAAACAAATTTTTGAATGTCTTTGACATTTTCATCTTCTGAATTATTGATTTAGATCAGCATAAATAAAAGTTCTTCAGACCAAATTGCCAATGAAAATTAATCATATCTGGATAGATTGTCATATCTTTTGGGAAGATGATGAAGTTTGTCGAATGAATTCTTTATATGTTGTATACAATAATCAGGTTTGGTTCTTAATATTTTGTTTGAACACCTATACAAAAGGTCATGGCTTTCTCTGAAATAAGCTTATAGAAGATGAACGGGCATATTAGAAAATAATGCATGTAGTAAGTAGTTTGTGTCATACATTTTCTATTAATTTGCTAGGTTAGAGGTGCAAACATATTTACTAGGACATGACATTCTCTGTTCAAGGGTGGTTCTGCCCAAATCTCCCTTATAATATGGATAATCACCATGACCTATGCTTTCACTTCCCCCCATCTAATGGCATTTCTTGAGTCTTCTACAATTAGCTTATGGGAATTCATCTCTTTAGCAAACCTCAAACCATGAACAAGGAATAATTTTTCCATCCTATTGGAGTTGTCTCACTAGTAGGCCAGAAAATTCAAGGATTACCATACCACTTTGATCTCTTTTGGACACACCTCTACACCAGACAATCTTTTGTTCCTATTTTAACATCTATCAAAATTTTCCTTGATCTCACCTTTGCTTGGTGGGTGCTATCGACCAAGATAATGAAGGATGGGGGAGAGATCATTGCCACTGAATAGAGACTTCTTGATATAGTTTTAGACATTAAACTTCCAATAATGACTTGTCTTAACTCTTAAGGATGCTTTTCATTCAATTATCCTCTTGTTCCTCTACCCCAATATATACCAATACTACATGCACCAATATCTCCAGGACATGTTTTTGGGTAGGACACCAAGTATAGATTTCTTTATATATTGTCATGATGGACATCTCCAGGACAAGGGGTCATATTGGTCATCTTATGGGAAGCTAATTTACAAAAACCACTTAACAATCATTGCATACATATTTTAGTATGTGATGAACTAGTAGAATTTTCTATCTTCTAATCAAAGTATAATGCCAACACAGCTTATTCTTCGATGGTTATAAATTTCAAGTTTTTAAACATCTGATTATTATATAAATTTATTATAGATAGTGTAGTCGAAGTGTCGCTTGGCAAGGACCTATAGCACCTGCATTGGGTCTAGGCAGGTGCCAGTTAAAATAGGTCACCAAGCGCCTAGGCCAAGTGACAAAGTAGTTTGTAAATAAAGATGCTTATTTTTAAAACATTTCAATTAAGCAGGAGAGGATATCAAGATTCAAGAGTATTTTATAAGAAATAATGGTCTTAAAAAGTAGGATCTGGGGTTGTACCTCAGGCTTTACCTCTCTCTCTCTTGTGTGTGTGTATATAGATACACACACACACACACAACAACAACAAAGCCTTATCCCAACTACTTGGGATAATTAGTCTAGGCATTGTCTGGACACTTGGACTACTCCAGTTATGTAGCGCTTGTGCCGTTTCTCTACTTGAAGTATTAGTGCGAATGCCCTATATCTGTCTCTGATACTTTTTCACATTTTTATGTTTAATAGGTCCGTTCCAACTCTCCCCCCCCCCCCCTTTTCTCTCTTGGGACTTTCTTTGTTTATGGAAGAGTGATGGTTTATCATACTGGACATGCGTCTTTTAACTAACCATCCTCATTTGATAAATAAACTCTGGAAGATTTTAAAAATATTGTGATGAAATAATATGTCGGTGATGAAATTTGAACTAATTTATGTCCTTCCTGCAGGTCATTGGACGTGATTGTGTATGTTATTTCCATGACATGATAGTGGAAATGGTCAAGTGGGGTTTTCAAGAGGGGAAAACACTCTTTGGGTTTGGTTATGATTTCCGCCAAAGTAACAGGTATATACTACTTTTGCTGGTATTGAGTTTAGTGCAATTGCTGATTGATTAAAAGAAAGAAATTTTTTTATGCAACTGACTAACAAGTTCTTTATTTTCAAAAGATTCTTATAGTTTGTCGTTTTCTTGTTTTGGATGAATGAGGCTCAATTACCTCTGAGGAAAAACCTATCCAAATTTGTGAGACTAGTTGTAATGAAGTTTCTTTCAAGAGATCAAGTAGATTTTTTTATGCGGATATTGGAGCAAAGTGGGGCCCATACATAGACGGTGGGGTCCATGCATGAAGGCCTACAAGGAGGAGCATGTAACATACAAAGAACCATTTTATAGAGGTTTTGAGAAAGTTTTGGTAGCGTTTGGATAAAGTTATAACTGACTTTTGACTTAAGAAGTTATTTATATTTATAGGGTCAGTCAGTCAAAATTTCTGCATACGTCAATGACTCAACTTATCTGGTAAATTGCTAGATCCCAACTTTAAAGGAAGTTGATTCTCCAATCTCTCTCCTACTTATGACTTATGCATAAGTAGCTTTTAAATTTGCAAACCAAACACAAAAACATAGAAACTAATGACTTATGGAGTGCTAGAAGTCATAAGTTGTTGTAAATAAATTTATCCAAACGCTACCTGAGTCTTTTATTAGGGTTTTATTGTGTAATTTGATATTTTATCAAGTATTAGAGTTGGGGATATGATAGGAATATAAGCTTTTGTTTTGGACAATTTCGTAAAGGCCCTTTTAACCAGCAAAATAGGGCTGGTCAATTGCCCCAAGAGAGCCACACAACTTGTCCTTTTCTAATAGTATTTAGCAAGTACTTCTATTAGTTTTGAATAGGATAGTTGCCAATTTTAGAAAGTTTTTGTTTTAGGAGAGATTTGAGTTTGTAAAAGGAGGGATATCTCAGCCAAATCATGGCCTATAAGAATCCCTTTCCTCACTATTTGGCAATGAATAAACATATGAAATTTAATGGGTTCTCTCTCTCTTAACGAGTGGGTGTATCTCTCCTTCTTCTCCACGCTCTTGATGCCTAGCTTAAAGGCCATGGATGGTGATGTCCAAGGTGATGTGTGGTAGGTGATTACCCACAACCAGGTATCTTTCTTTCTATCTCTTTATCTTCTTCTCCTTCTTCTTTTCTTCTTCCTTTGATGTTCTTCGTCTTGATTTTCTCTCTCTCTCTCTCTCTCTCTCTTAATTTCTTATTCTTTTATTGTTCTTTGCTGTCCCTGCAACCAGCCATTAAAGAAGTTATAAAAAAATAAAAAATAAAATAAAAACCCATCTTGAATGATTTCTTGATTTTACAATCCTGAAAACCTGTTGTCCTAACATCTCCTTATGTTTTCCCTTTGCTAAACCAAGAGAAGTTCTCTCCATAATCTGCAGCTACCTATACTTTTATTGTACTTGAAGTTTTCCATAAAGAAATCCAAGAAACCATTGATATTCATACCTGTGGGACCTTTAAAATTCCATAGCTAGCACTGATTTCACCCAGAAATCATTGAAGATAATAAACTTGAACCTATTACCTCATTATTCTGATTTTCCTTTGATATTCTATAACAAGACTGAAGTCTTGAGCTGTACACTTCCTATGGCATCACCTGGGTAACCCTGAATGTGTATGTGCTAGAGTTGTAACCTGCCTTATTTTAATACAGAGTCTGTCCAGCAGCTTTACCTACATACATACCTGCCTGATACAAGCCCTGTATAGCCTTGTTGCTTTACTGATTACCTCAACATCTACTGTCATCTTCCATACATACCTTCTTGTTAATGTCTAGAATAGAGCTTGCTTAATTAACATGCCTACCCACTGTTTGATGAAAGTTCTGAAACAGATCAGTTATCATGTTAACCTACTGTCCAGCCTATTTAAACCCTTGTTCGGCTTGATGTCCATCTATACAATTTATTGTGATAACCTATAGGTCTGTCCCTGTTAAACCAGCCAAATACTCTTGTTCTTAATCACTGTTCGGGGCATTAACTCAACTTCTATACCTTGCTGTTTGCTCAGATTCTGAGTATACACTCTTACCCAAGAGCTTCTTGTGGGATTTGTAATAGTCACCTTTAATTCTTGTGTTACCTGCTGTATTTGCATTAAGTCAGACCTTCTTTGATCTCTGTGGTTGGATTTTAAGAGGTGTGCTGCATCATTTTTGGGGACACAATGCTTAATGCCAAATTAAAAGGCTTCTTCTATTTGATTTTTCTGCCGTTATCCTATATTATTAGATATTCTTGCTGGAAAGATTCCAAGTTTCGATTTTGGTGGGGATCGAAATGGAAACATTTTGGGAAAACTATGGAAACCTTATGGGAACATTGTAAAAATTACTTAAACCGTGGAAACATTGGAACTTTGGATGAAACTTCTGGAAATAATTGCATAAGCTCCGTTACACACAGGAATTATTACTTAAGTAATACAACCGTGTATGATAGCTGTTGGAAACCGATACCGTCATGACATACGGTGTTACACATGTCTAGAACACTATGGGTTGGGAAATAATAAACAATCACTTTATGATAAAGCTATACAGCCATGTATAGTTAGGAAATGATAAAGAAACATCATCATAAAAATATATAATTCAAACCTACAAACTCATGACTTACATGGAAACATTGGAGTAAGTTATGAAAACTATGGAAACATTATGGAAAGTTGGAAATTTTGGATGAAACTTTAGAAAATGTTAGAATAAGTACCAATATACAATTAGGATTCATTATATAAGCAAGGAAACCATTTATGGTAGTTGTTGGAAACCGAGGTCCTTGTGACATCTGTTGTCACACATGTTTGGAACACTGAGGGTTGGGAAATGGTAAAAAATACTACATAACTCATAATGTGATGCAGGATGATAAGCTCTAATACCCAAAGTTTGTATAGGATAGTCTAGTGGCTATTATATCCTGCTGATATGGGCCCAAAAGATTGTTGCAGAAGTGAGGACAGAATTAGGGTTTTCAAGAATATAGGATAAGATTACTCAGATATTCTCATACTTAAAGAAATTGGAGAGAAGTAAAGAATCAATCCAAAAGAATTTAAAAAGTATTTAGAAGGATTTGAGGAGGAAAGGAAGGGGAAAAAAACAGAAGAAAAGTTCTAATTTAGGGATTTTGGAAATTCTGGGTAGATTGGTTAAATTACCAAAATACACATGCATACGCATCAGAAAATTCTGAAATTTTACAGGGTATTAGATAGATATAAAAGGGATGTACATGCAAAATTTCATGTGATTCTGATGAATAAATGTATATAAAACATATAAATTACCAGTCTGCAGTAACACTTTGAGTAGAGTAGCTTAAAACAGATTAGGGTTTCTTTTATCAGAAACTTAGCAGAACATAGGGGGATTAAAGGGAGTTTGAGGTATCAGAATAGCAGAAGATAGAGAAGAAAAACCCTAATTAAAAGAATAAAAAGGGTCTATTTTGATACGGGTGATTTTAATAAAAACTTACCTTGGAATACCTAGCCATGAGTGCTCTATGTTTGTGTATTCTGGAACTCTAGCAGCTTCAAACTTGAAGCTTTCAATCTCCTTAGGACAATATTTGAAAATGGCAACAAGTTAAGAAGAAAGGAGGGAATGAATGAAAGAAGAAGAGATAGAAGGGGAGAAGGAAGAAAACCAACAGCTACAACTGATTGGGATGTAAGGGACACTAGGGTTACAACCCTAGGGTTTCTAATGGCTACCACTAATAGAGGAGAGGGGACAGCCCAATTTCAATTCATTAATTCATAGTTACTTTACACAAAAACATGCAGCCCTATATATAGCCTCACAAACTCAAGAAAATAGCAAGAAACCAAATTAAAAACTCCTAAACTACTAGCTTACTTGCTACCTAAGACTTT
>JAOXJP010168008.1:0-12740 GCA_025762735.1 Platanus orientalis
CCCCCCCCCCCCCCCCCCCCCCTGTGGCCTATAAATACATGAATCTTCTTCAAATGAATCAATGAAAATATACAAAAGATTGCTCTTCTGATTGTCTTTCTTTAGTGGATTCCAAGTTCTGTTAATGCTGGATTCCATTAACTACCGTTGTGGAGAATTCCATAACATCTCATGGTGAACTCCATGAATCTTTCTTCTTTTCCTATTTTTCTTTATTAATTTGTGTGCTGAAAGTTTTATAAACACCTATTAGTCCCTCTTTCTTCCTTATTAATCCCATTCCATCTTTATTCAGTTTCTTACACCAAACCCCACTACAGCCACCCATTCTTGTACCCTTAAGTGTTGTTGTAACAATTCATGCAGTAGTAGCAGAGCACCAAAATCAACACATTAATTTTTATTCTTACCTCTTTATTTTTACCTTCTATACCCCTTCCCAAAAATCTTAAATCTGAACATGTCTCCCTTTCCATTAACCTAAGCCTACCCATTTACAACTTTTAAGAGTTCATCCAACATTAGATTGGTATCAGGGCTAAGGTCACCATATGAAAACAAGAAGTTGCAAGTCTTATGAACTTAGATTTTCTAAAACCCCATGGAAATGCTACACATGAAGATTACACAACTAATTTGAGCAATAGTGGCTCTCATAGAAGACACTATCAGTGCCAATGATACAGCAACGGGACCAAACATAGCTATTTCTAAGAAGAACAGCCCTCTGTTCAATACCCTTATCAAAGGGCAAACCAAGAGACTTATGGCAAACAACATTTGCAGCAAGTTAAGGGGAGTTTCAGCAAACTTACACATTCATTGACAACCCTAGAGCCTCTTTTATGAAAACAATCAAGCATCTTCAAAGGAAGTCGGAACAATCCATGTGGGCAGCTCTATGATATCACCAAAACAGTTTGTATAGAAGTTTACAATTTTGTTAGAAAGCCAGACCTGCAATAATTCAGGGATTGGTTTACCCTTGAAGATTATTTCAATTGGTATAATATGGATGACACAAGGAGAGTGCGCTTTGCCAAAATGAAACTCGAGACATGCTAGAATTTGGTGTCACGACATTGAAGATTGACGTCTCAATGGGGCAGCCTCCTATCATGCATTGGAAAGAGATGAAGACAAAGCTACGGGAGAAATACTTGCCTCCAAACTATGAGGATTACTCATTTGATCAGCTGGTTTCCCTCCGACAAGGAAGGTTAAGCGTGTAAAAAAAAATATGGAAAGTTCCATGAGCTTACTATGTGTTGCAAAGTCAATGAAGATGAGTGACAAGTCCTCTTCCGCCTAAAAAGCAAGCGTTAAGGTTGAGAATTGGCAAGAGATGACTACCCTACACCTATATGGGGTAGATGAAGCATTCCAGATGACACTATTGAGGGACACCTAAAGCAACTTTAACCCGACGGATTGGCTCTCAAGACAAGGAGATTATGACCTGTAAAACTTCTGCTGTCATGAGACCAACAAGGATATATTCTCCTAATATTCCTAGTTCAAGGCCTAGCGGTACAAGGCCTCCCCAAGCTAATGATGCAAATGGCAAGGCTACTGTTGCTAATCCACAATGCAAAAACAGCAAGGCAGCAGACTGCTATTAGTGTGGAGAAGATAGATATACTACTAGCCATTGTCCTAAAAGGAAATTGAAATTTTGTCGAGAGAAAACAAAGGAAGACATTGATGACTTGGGAGTGTTATTGGTGGGGTTGGCAATAGGTTGGACAAAAAAAATGGACATGATGAGACCACCTTACATATTGTCCGATATATACTTGTTTCTACCAAAGTACAAGAGAGAGGATTGGCTGCGATCCAACATTTCCACACAACAATTAAGTGTGAGAATAAGGTATGAAAACTAATAATCAATGGAGGTAGCAGTGTGAATGTTGTTAGGGGTGGCAATGAGCCAAGCGAGCTCGGCTCGGCATGAAGCAAGCCTGAGCCTGGATTTGAGCTCGTTTTCTAAATGAGCCTGAGACAAGCAGGCCCGAGCTCGGCTTGTTAAAAGCTCCTTTTGGTTAATTTTTTTAATTATATATAAGAATAACATTAATAGGAAAAGGGAAAAGAGAAGGGGGAGGAATGTACAAACAACCAAGGAGGTCAGAAAGCAAGGGAAACAGAATTACAAGGACCAAAATAGAAAATACAAAGCCCATTGGCTAAGGAACATGAAATATATATATATATATATATATATAGATGAAAAGAGTAAAGTTCAAAAAAGACAAATTGGGTTAATGGACCATTAGACTGTTGGGCCTTTTTCTTTCTTTTTTTCTGTATATATATATATATAGATGAAAATAGTAATGTTCAAAAAAGACAAATTGGGTTAATGGACCATTAGACTGTTGGGCCTTTTTCTTTCTTTCTTTTTTTCTGGCTGGTGAGCCACGCCCGAGCTTTGCCCTAAGGAACAAGAAGAGAAGTCTAAGCCTTCAAAAGAGGAACTGCCATCCGACTTTTTAGACTTAGCACGTAAGGATTTGTGATGTAGCATGCATTTCAAAGAGTTTATAAACTATCCACAAGTACATTACCCTAAACAAGTCAAACTAGAAACAAGATTCTTACCCTCTCAAATACTTTGAAAGCATTTATAAGAAAAGAGATTAAATGTTAGTGTAACTCAAACCTAACAAGATAAAGGCATATAAAGTAATGAAAAAAAAGACTATTATACAAAGTGAATATCTACCTTCTACTTTAGAAATTAACTAACAAACAATGTATAAAGACCTATAAAGAAGGCTAACAAATAGGCTAATGGAGTGAATATATGGTTGAGCAGCAAGCTAACAAGGTATTTATATGATTAATAAAGTATGCAAAGTATGAAAATAAGCAAAGGTGTATAAACTAAGTGATGTGAAGTACAAATGGGAACAAATAAGGTTGCTGGCAGCAAGCTAAAAGGTAGGTAAACAGTGACTAAAAGTGTATATAAGTCTATGTATATATATGCTCATAAGGTGGACAGTAATAAAAGGCAAGTAAAGAAGTTGGAAAAAGACACCTTATGCAGGCCAAGGACTGTAGACAGTATAATCCTTTCAGAACAAGCCACAACACAAGTACCAAGTGTTGAAGATGATCACGTTCAAGGAAGCTTTTCCACAACCACTTGGAGTGTTAAAACTTCCAAAACAGTAAGCTTAAGGGCCATAGAACCTCTTGAATAGGCTCTAACTTCAGTCCAATCACACCAAGGAGTGGTCCTTTTATCACTAACAGTCCAAGTGTATATGCAAGTGTATGAAGTAAACACTTTTCTTGAAGAAAATCAGATCAAGAATCACCAAACAGGCTGCTAAATGATGTTAACTCCTTAGGGTTATAACAAGATCAACCCAAGCACAAGATGGAAGACTTCCAAGTCTGCTGCCAGGAATATAATATGCCACCTTTGAGTCAAATATTCAAAGCAAGCAATCTTGCTGCAAAAATAAATCTGGACAGCACAACAGGGTATATCTGACTGAGGTAAAAAGGTTGGGTTCTCGGTTTTGAGTTCCCAGAACAATGGGGATGTCTACGTAAATCAACAGCAGATTACTAGGGGTGATTTCCTTTATAAAAATATATACAAAAGTGCTAAGAAGATGGGCTGATGTATAAGACAGGATTGAGATAAAGTCTGATCAGAAAAAGGGGTAACCAAACGGCTCTGGACAGATTTGAGATGAACCCAGGGGAAGCAGGTTGTATGGGTTAGGGGAGAGGATTTGGCCGCAAAAGGATGATGGACAAGGGTTATTAGGGTGTCCGCTTGGTTTGGGAGTGGATTAGGAAGTGGTTTGGGGGTTTTCTTTAAGGTTTTACAGGTTAGGGTTTGTGGGTTTTACTGGTTTTAATGGGGGACAGCAAGTTAGGGATATAAAGAACGGGTTTTCTTTATAACAAAATAAAGGGGAGGGGTTTATAAGGTGGCGGGCAGCTATGGGGAAGCAAGGGGATGGGTTTAGGTCAGGTCTCTTGGTAGTCTTTAGGTTTTCTGGTTTTATGGGGTTGTATGCAGGGGATAGGTTAGCCATTTGGATGTAAAGGGGTTGGAGAGGATGGGTATTGTTGTAGGAGACAAGGGATGTGTATGAGATGGCGTGGGGATATGTGGGAAAGATGGGAGATGATGTATGTAAAGGTTTTGTGGACTGGGAATTATGGGGAGCAAAAAAACCAAAAGAGAGAGAGAGAGAGAGAGAGAGAGAGAGAGAGAGAGGGAAGAAAAAGAAGATGATGGATAAGAGACAGTCAAGAAGGAAATCACCAACCTTCTTACCTTGGAAATCACCAACCCTTGTCTCTTTTGGAAGCAACCCAAGAGAGGTAGTAGCAAGCACCAGCCGGCTGTAGAGAAGGAGGAGAGCAAGAGCTATCCATGATTTCAAAAAATTTGCATGTGATTGTATGTGTCAACCATACATCTCCTATATATAATATTAAAGTATTTGAAACCAACTTACATAAGGAAAAGCACTCCAATTTAAAATAGAAGACTAAGTGCTGATCAGCTACTCTAGTAGTACACGACCAAAACTCTTAAAAAGGGATTAATTCCTAGTTTGCACAAATAAACCCCTAAAACTGAAAATTACTAATATGCCCCTACATGGGGAAAAGTCCAAAAAACATAAAAATATGTTATAAAAACAAATAATAAAGTACTAAAACATAAAATAAAATAAAGCCACATCCTCCACTGATGATGTCCACATGTAGCACCACAATCATGGAAAAATGGGCCCCACATGCCTCAAAAATCGCAAATGACTCTAAACTCCACAGAATCAGTCTCCAATCAATGTGACGGACTCTAAATGGCTCCTAGTCCATGTAGAAACTCACTAGAACCCTCCTCCGACACTGGTACACCCTAAACTTGCCACATGGCAAGATGTCTCCATCAATTTGCCTGACGAGTTGTCACCCATATGAAAAATTTAGCATGCAATTGACCTTCTTACAAGTTCAAACCTGCCCAATCTACCAACCTACCTCATGAACTCAACTAAGTATGTGGAGCTAAAGAAACAATTTAATGAGCTCCTACATAAAGGCTTCATACGAGAGTCCCAACCCTTATGTAGTCTCAATATTGTTAACACCTAAAAAGGATGGAACATGGCACGTGTGTGGACAATTGTGCAATAAACAAATTCATCGTCAGATACCCCTTCCCCATCCCACTCTTAGCTGAAATGTTAGACATGATGGTTGGTTCAACAATCTTCTTAAAGATCGACTTAAAGAACAAGTATAACCATATTAGGATTTGTCCTAAAAATGAATGGAAGACAACATTCAAAAGGAAAGATGGTAGGTACAAATGGCTTGTTATGCCCTTCAACCTCATCAATGTCCCTAATACCTTAATACATATGATGACGTAGGTATACAGTTTTTTGGCAAGTTTCTTGTTGTCTTTTTTAATGATATTCTTGTATAGTTGTGGGAAAGGTAAGCACCTCAATCACCTTTGAAAAGTAATGAGAATCTTGCGTTACAAAAAAAAGCTTGACTAATTTGAAGTGCTCTTTTATGAGTAAAAGTGTCGTCTTCCTCCTTTCTTCCCATGGTGTAGAGGCAGACCCAAAGAAAGTGCAAGCTATTATACTTGAATGGCCAATACCATCCATATTACATGGAGCTCTTACCTTCAAAAGTTCTTTTTGTAATCAAACACAAAGCAAGAACAAAGAATAAAGTTGCTAATGTGTTGGGCCAACAAAACAACCGATTGACCTCTTTAGCCATGGAGATTATAGAGTTTGACCAAGACATTACTATGCAGCTAACAAGGATTTTGGCAAGATGCATGCCTAAATTGCTCCAAGACAACAAACAGACCATCCCCATTATTCTATACATGAAGACTATCTATTTTAAAGAACTTCCTTGTCTTCTTGATATGTTCGTTTATGAGCACGTCATTTGAGAATCACTCGTGACGGTTTGGCCAGTCACCTTGAAAAAGACAAGTGAACATATCTAGTAAGAGGATTGTTTCTATTAGCAAGGTCTAAAACAAGATGTCATTAAATTTGTACAAAAATGTTCCACATGTCAGCTCACCAAAGGCTGAAAGAAAAACAGCGGTCCTTACATGTCATTACCTATACCCCACGAACCATGGCTTGACCTTAACATGGATTTTGTCTTGGGATTGCCAAAGATTGTAAGAGAACACGATTCTATGTATGTGATGGTCAACAATTTCTCCAAGATGGCATACTTCATTTCATGTAGCAAGACACATGACACTTTGAAGATTGCTACCTTTTTCTTCTAAGAGGTAGTACTTTTACATGTGTTCTTAAGACAATGATCTCGAACAAGGACTTGAAATTTATGAATTAATTCTTGAAGACTTAATGGAGGCTTTTTTGCATCAAGCTTCAAATTTCTAATGTTCATTGTCCTCAAATTGATAGAAAATTAAATAGTCAATAGAAGTCTCACAAATTTACTTTGATGCTTTGTTGGGGACCATGTGTCCACATGGGATCTCATCTTACCCATTACTGAATTTTCTTATAACAATGTGATAAAACTTTCTACAAGAAAATCCCTTTCAAAGTCGTACTAGGGATCAAGCCACGGCAAATCATAGACTTGATTCCTTTGCCAATTGAAGCATACACACATGTCAAAGCTAAAAGTTTTGTACAACATATTCGAAACATCCATAAAGAAGTTCGGTGGAAGATGAAATTAGCAATGAGGCATATAAGGTTAAGTACGACCAAAAGGATTTCTTAAAGAAAAGTATTAGAAGCTACACACACTCTAAGAGTGCTATGCATTATAAAATTGTAAAGGAAATAGTTCCACTACCTTGGAATCAGATAAAACTTATACATCAGCCCTATATTCAATGTTGAAGACCTTACTTTGTACCATGGCCACCATGAAAATGAAAATTACAAAGAGCAACATATTGGCGCACGCACCACACCACAAGCCAAAGAAATCAATGAAAGATATTTTTTACGACCAAAGTAATTTTTACAAGTGGAGGATATCACTAGTTCTTAATCAAGTGAAAAGCCAACAGCATATTGACAACTCCTAGATCACCGCTACTAATTTTTATTGTTTGGATCCTAACATGTACAAGTTGTAACAAGCTGCTCACTCATCAAGTCGTTCCAAGCCAGGGAGAGATTACAAGGATCAAGGCCAAAAAATGATGAGGTATTAAAGTATATAGCCGAAGAAAACCTCAAAAAAAACAAGATTGAAAAGGAACATTGTTTTGCGATTAAGGGTAGTTCTATAATATTTCATTCACAAGTATTTCAATAAATTTCAATCTATGGGTCTTCATGTTAAATCCTAGACTAAGGGTCTTTTAATAATTTTCTTCCTTAATGTTTTTTTAAGAAAGCCCTAATACGTAAATTTCTAATCTAATTATTGCATATGAAACACAAGGATTAAAAAAATATCTTTATTATTGTATATGTGATGAGGACATCAGAGTTCCCCATCAAGTGTACCAAAGACGAAGGAGGTTCGAGCCTCATTCACTGTGATTCAAGTAGTTGGAGGCGTATAGACCCATAGACTAACCCATGTGAGGCCCACCCGAAAGCACATGGAGGAGGCTACGTTGCTAGGATTGCTTAACTTTATTTCTGTTTTATTTTAGTTCTAGTCCCATGTAATTTGATTAGGTGTAACGTGACTTATATGGTTTTAATGTATGTAAGACATGGGGATCATTTCTGATTTTATATTGGACTTTATTGTAATAGAGGGGGGGCACTTATTAAATCCTAGGCTGTATCTTTATTTTTTTAATGAATGAAAAAAATTCATTAAAAAAAAAAATTTAGAGAGGAGCTGACGGCTAGCTACCCTTCCAACTCGAGAGTGAAGATCCAAGGCTCTCCTTGGATTGATTCAAGATAGGTGAGAGGCCTGGGAGTTGTTCCTTGTATGGTGTATTGTATACTCCAGGTATTTGCTTTATTTTCCTGTACTTTTCCTTTCTTCCTTTGAATGTTGGTGATATAAAACCCATGCTTATGCTACAGAGAATTTTCTGCACATGTTTTAGATTTCCCACCTCTGTTCCATAGGTTCGGCCACCCAAATTCAGCCCCATAATTTTGCAGTTTCATGAATTGAGATTCTCCCTTTGGAACCCTATCACACAACAGCCCATTGAGCCATCAGTATTTGACCAGATTGATGTATTTTATTGCTAACTGCTATTCTGGAAAAGAGCCTTTATTTCATACTTACTTTAAGTACAATTGTTGCATCCACCTTAATAAGCTCTAGCCTGAGCCTTCTTTATACTCGTTGACAGCTTTTATTGATTTTTATATGCTTAACTTCATTGCTGGGAATATAGGTTTTAACATGTTTGTCAAATTATTCCTTTGATCGAAAGTGGGCCAGTGCTTGACTTGATTTTGATTTTGATTTGATTCGAGTTTCTTTATGTGGTTGTGGACTGATGTTGCATGGTTGTCAAATCATTATTAAATCACCTTCATGAATCTTAAGTTGTATGGTTGATGAGTACGAAATTTTATTATTTTATTATGTTAATCATTACTATGGGTAATTTGGTCTGATCTCTTCTCCACAATATCTATTGCATGCATCTGCCATCAGTATGGGGTTTCTTTCGTAGATAAAAGTAAAATGGTTTCATATTTTAGTCAGATTCTCTTCTTATTATGGTTGGGATCTCTTTTTTAACAAGTAGAAAATTCATATTTTGGAAGAGATTATCTTCCTATTGTTTGGTCTTCCTTTAGGAAGGAATGAGGATGTTTTTTTTTTTTTTTTCTTATTTTCGTTGGACTTTGATTTTTTAAGAACAAGGGGGAAAACTGTGACCTACAAATGAATGCATCCTCTTCAAATAAGTCAATGAAAAAGTATGAATATTGCTCTTCTGAATTTATTGTTTGACTCCAAAGTTTTAATGGTGGATTCCATTAACAACCATTGTAGTAGATTCCATAACATCTCAAGGTGGACTCCTGGATTATTACCTATTAATCCTATTTTCTGTGATTATTTTGTGTTACTAAAATTCCCCAAACCCATGTTAGTCCCCTCTTTCTTCCCTATTAATTCCTATTTCACCTTTATTTAGCTTCCCACACCATTCCCCACTATAACTACCCCTCTCTTGCATTCATAAGTGGTGTTGTAACAATATATACAGAAGTAGTACCAACTACCAAAACCCCGATATCAACACTTTAATCTTCCTCCTTACCTCCTTTTATCTGCACCCTCTATACCCCTTCCCAAAAAAACCTTAAATTTAAAACAATATTAATTTTCCATAAACCTAAGCCTACGTATTTGATGCTTTTGGGAGTTTGCCCAACATCACCACTCTGCCAAAAAAATTATATCCTACCCAACAACCCCAAGAACCAAACCCTGCAAACAATCAAACCACAACTCACCTCCAAACCCTGAAAGGCACACACATACATGCAAGCACACAATACAAGGATCAACCCGATTATTCAACCCCACCTAGGGTGCAATGGAGCAGGGCAAACGGATGACTTGCCTACCCTTGTTGGGGCGAGTTTGCTATGGCCTAATTGGGTTTTTAGTCAACTTGGATGGATTGGACTATAACATCTCATGGCCTTCATTAAAAGGGCTTGAATTTTAGCAAAGTCCATATCTCACGTCCTCTCTTCTAAATTAATTACTTAAATTTTCTCCCCTTTTTCTCTTGCACTGTCATAACCCCATTAATAAGGCAGTTTGGGTAATGGTAGGGAGTTTAGATCCTGTCCGGTCTGCTTATGACCTGTTAGGACCTGTCCACAATTTAAATGCACAGTTTGGCATAAAAAGATGTGCACATCTTATGCATAACCGTTTTTTAATGCCAAACCGTGCACTTTGGTTGTGCACAGGTCATAAGCAGACCGGACAGGATCCTTTCCCAATGGTAGGTTATTTTGGTTTCAGGTCAGCCAAACCCATATGAAACTTGATAGTTGCCATCTGAACTTCAAGTCTCCAACCCTCTATCAACCATGAAAATAGCTCTAAAACTAGAATTGAATAAAGGACCTATAATCACAAAGCAAACCCCATGATCATTCAAGAAAAACATTCGATGACTGAGCTACAATCTTAAGGCCCATTGTACTCTTCCCTTGTAGAAATATCCAGCATGAGCACACACGCGCCCCCCCCCCCCCGGCTCCAAATTAGCATATGCTTGAAATACTTAAGTTGTATCCAATCATTTCTTAATGTTAACAACCAATGGCCACTAGCAAGCCTGATGAATGCAAAAAACAAGCTATTTAAATGAGAATTTTTCAAAACCATGCCCAAGATGCATGTCAAAGATCTTAAGGCATCCACAAGGATAACGAACCATGTCTCCTGTTATATCTAACATTTAACTTGTATGTGTGTATACATATGGACAATAACAACATCTAAAAGCACATGTGGAACATGCACACATGCAGCATATTGAGACCTCATGGATCATAAGATACATACCAATACTCAAAACGGATTAGTAAATACCAAGCATTCAACTTATCCATTAGATGAAGTAACAAACAAAATCTAGCAAAATTTCCAAGAGAAAAAGATACAGTTTGGACAATAACAATCACCTGCTTTAATTATTGACCTAATTTTGGTTCTGCCTGCATGTGAAAACATGTGCAATTGAAGGGTTTTTCTCATAACCTTTTTGGAATTTCTACCAATATTTTTTGTTTCATTCAATTTTTAACTAAAGAATTTGAACGTAAGGCTTAAGCTTCACAGGCTTTTGCTTCATGCTTCTAGAGCTTCTTAAGCCTAAACCTCATGCCTTCACCTTTTAAAATAGTCAAAAGAACTATATATTTACAATCCCAGGATGCACAGAGTGTACAGTACTGCAGCTATGGGAAGAGAGAATTAAAATATATTAAAAAAAAAAAAAAGTGAATAGTATGCAAGAAGAATGTTTAAGAGGCGACATGTAGTGTATAGATAACTTACAGGTTTGAGGGTTGCTGCAAATAGTCAAGGACCACTTGATCAGTGCCCTTAAGTCCATCAACGCCAAATTGCCCAGAAAACTATAAAAGTAAATAAATGAATGAATAAAACTATGAAGAAATGTGATGAAAAGTACACATCAAGAAATGGGTAGGATGCTGAATTTCCACATAGGTCTCTTACTTGGTACGGTTCTGCAGCTTGATATCCCCTTGATCCATTCTGCAAAGGAGTGTTCATTGCTGGACTCATCGTCTGAGCCTGGGTTGGTGCCCCACCCTGCATCTTCTATCAATGAAAAGGCAAAATCCATCAATAAAAAATGAACAAAATATCTGCATAAACTCACATGCCTGCATTTCAAAATGCGTGTTTTTGTATTTTATACTAATGTAGTACAAATAGATCAATACCTTTAATCTGGTGTTGTACATGCGAACATATATGCACTCGAGGAAGTGGCATGTTATCAAGTTATAGTCAGTCACAGGCCTGAAAACCACAACCAAGTTCAAGGTCTTTAGACAGAAAACATCAATTCATTTGTGAATTTAAGATTAATGAACTAACAAGAGATATGAGATTTTTGGTTTAACAGAAGATATGGTACTCCAATGGAGGAACAGGATTCATGTAGCAAGGCCCCAAATAGTAGGGATAAGGCTTTGTTGAGGTGAGGACAATTTGGCAAGACCACTATCATGACCATATGAAAAAACTGCACACAGAAATAAGGATCACTAGCATATTTCTGTTGATGGGCATAAATAGTTTCTGGTAAACATGGGCAAGCAACAAAAGTCAGTTGTTCTCTCTGTCCTTTTTTTTTTTTTCTATTTTTCAATATTGGTCTTAGTCCCTCTCCCTCACGTCCCCGGGTTACAAATGGCCAATTCAGGGGCTTCCTGTATTTCTGGATGTGCCTCAGTTTTCTTCACATGTTTGCACAACATTGAGGCTAGACCAGAAGATGACTCTTCATAACTATTGCTAGGCATACACTAAAATTAAGGTTCTAAAAAAAATCTTCTAAGCAATAACAGTCAGCATAATTGTCCATATTAAGCCACCAGAGAATAAACTTTATAAAAAAAACAAGAATAAATTCTTTCTGAGAACAGCCCCATAGCTATTTAAGTTTCTCTATGTATCCCATCCTTCCTCAAAGCAGCCCATTGTCACAACCTATTGACCTAACATTGTCGTAGAAATCTTCACAAATGAAAACTCCAATAGTCAATTTCTTTCCAGTTTCTCCTCGATGCGACTAAAACTTCAGAAGAATGGTATATTAAACAACCTTCATTGTTGTTATGGAAGAACAAAGGAAACCCTTCCTCATCTTTTCCTTGCTAAGAGAAGGTGTGGGAAGGGAAACTTTAGCAGTTTAGCATACTCAAAATCACAGAAAAGTGGCCAACATAGCCTTTCAAGGTACCTCACATTGAGAAGGGAGCACTGAGAAACTTGTAGGCAGAAAATTTAACCAGTTGAGGTCACCATGAATATCCCATGAATTTTTTTTCATATTTTATCTCACCATCAAAAAGAATGTGGTAGATAGGGCTGCATTTGGTAACACTCCAAAAGAGTGGCTCTTTTGGATTCTCAGTTCCAAAGAATCCAAAGAGCCTAAAAGGTCGTTTGGTAACGCCAGAATTGCTCCACGGATTTGATGCGGACATTAGAGCAAGGTGGGGCCC
>JAOXJP010168019.1:0-12740 GCA_025762735.1 Platanus orientalis
AATTCTATATAAATTTTTCGCTCATTCTTTTCATTTATACGTAGCAAAATTACATATCATAAATCATAACCATCCATATCCCATAATCAACTTGTAATAAAATTTATATAATTCCATAAACCTAAAAATAATCCATAATCATATTCTGGCATTCTCATTCATATAAACTAATAGTCTGACATAAATTAAACCATCGTCTAAAAATCAAATATCAAGTCTAAACCAAAATCCACTAACTTATTACATTTTTTAAAATAAACTAAAATAAAATAATGAACTAAAATAAAATAAAGTAATGTCTCAATGTATCAGTTACATATAAAGCATATACTGAGCTGAAAACATTAAAAGACAAAAACATATAAATGGTCTAAATAGAACAAAATAGGTGCATATAACTTAACTGAACATGTAAAACATATATATAAGCCAATACAGATAACAGTTATATAAGTCAATACAGATAACAGTTACACCATCTAATCTCCGGTGCAAAGGGCCACATGATTCACCAATTTTATCTCCGGTGAAAAGAGCCACATGATACACCAATTTTATCTACGGCGAAAACAGCCACATGATACACCAATTTTATCTCCAGCGCAAAGAGCTACATGATACACCAATTTTATCTCTGGCGCAAAGAGCTACATGATAACCATTTATATTCCCTGGTAAAAGGGTCATTCACACTATAAGCCAGGTGTGCTGAGCATCATCAATGTTTCCCTTTTGATGATTAAAGGTGGCTTATAACAAAATTATAACAGAAAACTATCAACAATAACAAAGAACAATATCAGTATCAAAACAAAACATATAGCAATCTAAAGCAGAACATAAGCAAATTCATAGCACTTTCGATCATAGATACTTGATCCTCCTAAGCACAGAACTATAGAACAATCAAATTTTTACAATAATCATTAATAACATATCACATTCAGATCATAAATCAATCATATAAATATATACAATTCTTACAAAACAAGATAATAGTCGCTATGATCCTATGGAAACAATTATCAAAACTAAAGGTACTTGTGTTCTTTAAAACAGAAAAATATCTCTTTAAAATCAATGAATTTATAACTTTAAATCGGATTAAAACTTGTAGAAAAACAATCCTTAACATGTTGAATATGAGTCTAAACAATACAAAACCTCAGAATTTATAAAACAATTTATCGTTTTTTAAAACAATTCAAAACTAGTGAAGAATGGTTGGAAATCCATTAAAAAATCATAATAATCTTTACAAAACAAGTTTGGATCAGTTCTAGGAACCTATAGCATTCAAAAACAAAATTAGTTTAGTATCCCCTACCTCTTTGTCGATGCTAAATTCCTTCCAAGCTTTGTTATTCAGAAAATCCCAAAATCTTTGTAAAACCTAGTTTTTCCTCTTCCTTTCTCCTCAAAATCCCTACTCTTGTAAAACTTTTTCAAAAGATCATATTTCTCATGAGTCTCTATGTCTTTATAAACCTATATAACAACCCTACTTTCCAATTTCGTGTTTAAGTTGGTCTCTAGTAAAAAAGTCCTTAAACTTTTGCAAAAATCGCAATTGTACGAAATTTTCCACTATTTATTGGTGCAATTTTAAAGTTATCTCAAAATCTATTGATTCATACATACTAGACAATATAGACAGTTTTTGGAAAAATTATCATAACTTTTTCTATGAAACTTCAATTCACTCACCGTTTGTCGCATTGGAAAGTAGACTCATAGGTGTTTCCAAGAATATATTATTTGTAGGGCAATTCCTACGGAATTGATAGATATTGACTTATAAATTTGTGTCATCCGTCTAGAATAGCTTCAGAAATTGTCATATCCTTGATCCTTTATTTTTTCCTTGCTTAGTAAATTCTATTTAACTTTTTCATTTGGTATCTATTTTGCTAGCCGTTTATTGTATAGGACTCTATACTTTTGTGTCTATCCAAAGGTATAAGTTTCACTCTTAAATTCTTTTTACATTTTCGTTGGTGCCTATCTAAAGTTGTGCCAACGTTTAAAACAACATATGTGCATTTAAGTGGTTCTATGTGTATATAGAACTTTTATAACATGTGTTAACATTCTAAGTGTGACATGTGTACAATATAAATGGGTCATGGTTCGAGTATTACAAATATAGACTCTTTAGTGGTATTTGTGTCAGGGTGTTCAAATGGTTACAACTCTATTGTGTGCTTTAGATTAAAATTCCCCAACCAATCACACTATATGTAAAACAATTTTCCATTTTGATGTTCAATAAATCTTAGACTTTGGCATTCCTAATTTTAATGAATTTAAGTGATTGTACCAAGATGTGTGCACTTTGGATTTCTGACTATTTTCAACCTTGTTTTTTCTACTCTAATTTGTGATGAACTAATTAAATCAAGTTAGAGTACACAAATAATCCACACAATAATGCACACATTATTTATAGTGGTCTGCCACTTGATGCCTACATCCACTTTCAAAAGATTTTCCTTGAGCTACTTTGATTTTTATTAATGGTGAAATACCATATAGGTTAATCCTAGAGGGGGGTGAATAGGATTTACAAATTAATTTGACCTTTTCGAATTTGTTTGGATTTTTTTTATTCAATTTTAGTTTCCTTTAGATTGATGCAAATGTGTGTGCTAAGGGTGTTGCCACTTAAGAGTAAAATCAAATAGTTGATATGCAAGTAGGAATATGGATTTGAAAGTAAATATACAAACAATCACACACGACAATCCACAACGTAAGTTTTATAGTGGTTCAACATGATGGACTACATCCACTCTCTGATAGCTCACTACTGAGCTTAGGTAATTTTCTTAAGATTAACTATTACAATCTAAGTCAAAATTAACTAAAAACATTTCTACTTGCACTAAGAAAGCTACTCACTACACCTGATGTCTCCGGTGAATGTAGACTTACTTCTGGTGTCTCTGACGAAAGCTAAACAATATGAATATGAAAATGTATGCCAATGAATGCAAACAAAAGCAAAGTTTACCACTCAATGGTTGATGTTTCTATTCTTACCAAGTGAGAATGCTCATTGATGAGCTAGTGTGTCTATTGATCCCACAATGCTTTAAGCCTTGGTTCTAGAGCTCCTTAAGCTTAGCCAAGCAAGGATTTCCTCTTGGGACAACCCACAAGTGTCTCCTCCTAGGTATGTAACTTGCAAGAGTAAAGGAGAAAGTGAGAGAGATTTCAAGGAGATTTTTGGTCTAAGAGGTTCAAGCAAGTGAGGGAGGAAGATTTCAGCTCACTTTTAGCAAAAACAATAACTCTCTCTAGAATACTTGAAGTGTTGCCCTAAAGAGGAAATGTTTCCTCTTATAAAGGATGTGGAGTCCTTTAAGTCTTTGAATTGAAATCTTTTAAATCAGGCAACATATAAGAGCCTTAGATTCACGAAATAGGGTTCAAATTTTGAACATTTTCAAAAGGGAGAAATAAATATTATTTTTCCTGAAAATACTCCAACAATCAATCACAAGATTGGTGATTGATCACGATCATGATCAATCACAAATCTCATGATTAGTCACAAATCTTGTGATCAGTCATGAATCAGGCCTTAGTCCAAGGAGGCATAGAGTCTAAATCGTGATCGATCATGAGATCTGTGATTGATCATGTTCATGATTTTTGTGTGATCGATCATGGGATTTGGAGCCAATCTCTCAAGGGGGCTCGTAATTTGCTATGAATTGTGTCTTCTACAAGGGTCTTGTTAAGGCTATTCTTCTAGAGCCATGTGTGAGTGATCCTACACATGCCTAGGCATCTCATGAGCCATATGCATCACTCTCCTCACCATGAATTATTCATGCATATACCTTTATCAATGAAGAGCTTGAGGCAACCCGAGGTGTCTTCCGAGTTTGTTTTCCTAGTCTTTGGTCCAACTTTTCTTCTTGTCTTGATCTTTAGAGTTCATAGAGACACTAACCAGACACAGTGACCTTATATACTTGATTTGTCCATGGGATTGACAACTAATACATTAACAAATAGATTTTACTTTATTATAGAAAATTCAAATAAGCATTAAAACACTTACAAGTTCAGCAATAGTCCTCTTGCCTTGTAAGTTATGAAGATCCAAGTGATAGAAGATGGATGAGAATAGATCTTAGTAGTAGTGCCTCTTGTATGCTGATGTTAGTATTGTAGCATAGTTGCCTTTCTTCATAGATTCCTTGAGATAAAAATGTTGCATGTATGAGTAGTGAAGGATGATGCTCTCCAAGATTTCATGGGTTTTTTAGGTTAAGAAACTCCTAAACGCGATCCACTGTAGATTTATAAGAGTCAAGCACACTATTGGATCATGTATAAAGAACCTTACACAGCTAAAATAGATTTACTTGTGAAAGCACAGAAAAACGGCTTTGAAGACTTCAAGAGTTTTCCCAATATCTTCCAAAGTCATCCTAAGACCTAGAGAGGTCTTCTACAGTTATAAAGGTTGAGATCTACCTCTTTTGGAAGGCCTCCAATAGTTAGAAATCATGGATCACAATTTTGTGAGCTATATAAAAAATTTCCATTTCTGGCTCTTTGGATTGATTAACCACTTTTAGATAGATCCATAATTCTAATCGATCTAAAAGTGCTTGATCGATCCAAAATTTTTCTCTTCAATCAAAACCATTTCTAAGAAAATTTTCTTATAGTGTTCTCTGCCTAATCAATTAAGGTCCAAACTTGGATCAATCCTACAATGACCCCAAATTTCACAACCTTATATAGGCGTAAATCCGGTTTGCTATTAACCGAATTCATATTCCATTCACTATAAATTTCATCCTTTTACCTTTATGGTTACTTGAAACTTAATCCTTTACATCCATAAACATAGTTTAATGTAGCAAAATAATAAGAAAATGCTAACTAACCATTCAATCTCATAGTGTAGCGGAATTATAAACATACACATTCTAAACTACACAACAAAATGTAACTAGTAGTTTCCGACATTCATAACAAATAAATGTCTAATCTCCAGTCTAAGCATAACCATGAATATCTAAACAGTACCATCCAATGACCCTCAAACAGGCTGACAAAAATCCATCTCCTTAAATAAAATTACTAAATAACCAAGTCAAATCATGTCTCAAATAATCCTTGTCTCATACATTATAGTGTGCTAAAAATAAAATGAATAGAAAGAAAATATATGAAGTGGCCCTCTCGTCCCCATGACCATCATTGGGAATTGAACCTGCAAAAGATCTCGTGCTATAAGGTGCCATCTAGAAGGGTGGTAAAAACATGGGTAAGTTATAAAGCCTGTGAGAGAACATTCAAAATGTCCTACAAGGTAAATTGAAGTATGCATGCGTATAACTCAATACTAAATTGGAACATGCGTAACATAAATGAAGTACAACGGTTGGCTGTTCACAGACTAGCTCTAATGAACCTATAAGAACAATGATTAATCTCTAATAAGGAGCTAGAAGTACTAAAGCCAAATCAAATAGAAGTCCATAGATGAAATAGATAATGTGTATGAAATGTCACACAAATAATCCTAGAGGGGGGGTGAATAGGATTTCTTAAGTAAATTTCTCCATTTTTAAAATTTACCTTGTTGTGGTTATTAATTCCTTTTACAATTTCTTCACCTAAGTGAGTGTGTGCTCTAATGTAACTACTCAAGAATGATATCAAACATGTGTTACATAAGAATAGTATAGAAAATAGCAATGGAGAGACAAGCAATCACACAATGACACACCACAACACAAGGTTTATAGTGGTTTGACACTCAGGGCTACGTCCACTCTTCTAAAGCTCACAACTGAGCTTAGGTAGATTTCATTTAGGCACTATTACAACCTAGGTCAATATACAAACCCTACTACTTTTCTCACAAACAAGCTAAACTATAACACTCGGTGTCTCTAGCGAGTGTGCACTACCTCCGGTGTTTCCGGTGGAGGTTCCCAAGCTTCCGATGTCTCTGGGGGAAGCAAAACAATAGTAAAATGAATATGAATACAAATGAATGCAAAGTAAAACAAATATTACCACCATACGGTTGATGTTGCTAGTTACTCAATATGTGAGATGCTCCTTGTTGAGCTGATATGACTTAACTACCCACAAGCTCCAAGTACTTGGCTCTAGTGCTCCTTAAGCTCAGCCAAAAGTGAGTTCCTCTTGGGAAAAGTGCTCACCAGAACCTCTCCTCAATAGTATGAGTGTAGCTCAATAGGAAAGAAAAAATAAAAGAGAGTAGTGTAGAATGCTAGCTACTAAAGCTCAGAAATCTGTAGGTAATAGAGATTTGAACAGTGAAAAGGGCTCTCAAAATAGTATGCCTCTTAGCTCTCTCAAAAACTAACTTGGAGTGTTGGAGGAATCACTTACCCTAAAGGAAAAAAGTTCTTTTTATAGTGGGGAGGAGCATCCTTGGTCTTAGGATGAACATATGACAATTACGGAGTGTGGATTTGAGCCTTTAGATGAACCAAAACGGGGTTTAAATTTCAAAAATCTTCCCTAAATTTTTGTGATTTTTTTTCCAAAATTGCCCTCTAAATCAATTTGGGGTTTTGCAATTGGTTTGGGGTCTAAATCGATTGCAAAACTTGCAATCAGTTTGGGATGCCTTTTATGTCCCAAATCGATTTGGCTGTTTGTAATCGGTTTGGATTCTGGAAATTTTTTCCAAACTTATACTGAAATCTATTTGGCTTTATGAGTTTCGGCCTCGGGAGTGTAGAACTGAGAGCAAACTTTATACCTAAACCAATTGCTCATTTCGTAATCGATTTCAAAATCGATTATGAGTTTCACAATTGGTTTCGACTGTGTTTTTTTGCATTTTTTCTTTTGAGTTGTTTTCTTCAGCTGTCCTTGGACATTCATATTTGGACATTCTTAGAGACCTTAAACCATGTCTAAGATTGTTTTTAGGCACACAATATGACATGATATGCATGATATATACCTTCCTTAGTGTGCCTCTTCTCGGTGATCTTTGGTCCTTATTGGCTTCATGATTCGAACTTGTGAGCTCACATAGTACACTTATAAGACTCCTAGCACTACCCTTGCTCATTACATGCTCATGGGATTGACATACATCAACAATCTCCCTCTTGTCAATTCCATGGCAAAACTCAAATACACATTTAAATACAATTTACATTGGTTTCCCATAATCCAATTACATGGACTCATCAATACACAAGAATAGGAATTCAGCTCATTCTTCTTGAGAATACTTGTGCTTTGAGTCAATCGCCCTGCAATCACAACCACAAAACAACCACCTTTTTCATGCCAAATGACTAGTAAATAAAAAATATATGTGCATAAAGTAAAGCATGAGAGAATTTGTATAATAATGCAATGAGTTGTTTTGCATTTTACGTTGATTATATTTAAGGTTTTTAACTCCCCCTATGTTAGTGCTCTCTCATTACGTATGAAGGCATACACATAGCACTAATCCTCACACACTTGGACCTCTCATGTGTCCTATGTGAATTGAGTGACTCTCCCTCACTTACACATGACTCCCCCTCACTCTCTCATTATCTCCACAAAAATCATATGTGGATTTGCATATATCTCTCCCCCTTTTTGGCAAGAATTGACAAGCAAGAACAAACAAAGATAAATGTAGACAAGCAATGATAAGCCAAAGATAGAGAGAAAGTAGGAACAATGGATAATATATACATAAATATGATAAACAAAAAGCCCAGTGGACTACAACCAATGTTCCAATGGGGAACTGGTCCCTAGATACATACCATGAGATACCTAAAAAAATCTAACAAGTAAAGCCCCTAGTGGGCATGAGCAACAACAATAAGCAAAATCACTCAAAGTCACTACTCTTAGTAGTAGGGACTCTCTTAACTCTCTCAAAGTGCTAGTCCTCCTCCTCATCCTCATCATCATTGAGGTAGTCATCATCTCCATCATCGCCCTCATCATCATCATCTCCCTCATCATCAACAGCTTCAGTAGCTTGAGCTACCTCCTCTTTAGCAACCCCAGCACTGGGGGCAACTGTGACCTCATCCTCAGACTAAGGATCTTCTAGGAGTTGCGGGGACTGCACTACAAACCCGGCCACTACCTTGGGCTCAAAGTCTGATCCACTTACGGATCCCAAGTGTATGGAATGCTCTGGGTGGTCAGCATTTTTGCACATCGCAAGCTACTTTTGGTTAGAAGCCAAAGTTTTTTGGTTCTTCAGGACTTTGGACACCTTCCTGACCAGAGTGTGGAGAAGTGTCATCACAGAGGTACGTGCTATAGTTTTGTGAGCATGTGATGGTCTAGCTGTGAGGCATGTGGCTTTGTCAATCAGGCCCATCTTCCTAAGTGTGCTGTGTCCTACGGCCTTGCTAGCCTTGCAACCCTAAGGTACCACCTTGAAGGGTACCTTCACTGCCTGTAGTAGTTGGGCAATGATGGTGGGATATGGTAGGCTCCTAGTAGAGTGTATAGCCTCATGTGTTCGGATCATAGTGTGGCACAGGATGGCTGGGAGGTAGGGTTGAGCATGGGTTCGGGCCAGCCCGAGCCCGGCCTAGCCCAAAATTTGGCCCAAATAGCCTGACCCGACCAAGGCCCAATAAGGGCCTAAGCTCGAGTTGAAGGCCTGAACCTTTATTAGGGTCGGGCTTGGGCTTACCTCAACCTAACCCAAGGCCTGGCCCGAAGGCCCAACTTATATATATATATATATAAAACATTCAAATAACAGTTGAGATGAAAAGTAGGTGTCAAAAAAGAGACATCAAATTTAAGAATACATCATATATAATTACATATAAGAAAGTAACAAACTTGAATCAATGGCTTAGTTGGTTAAAGAGTTATTAAAGTAGGTCATGAGTTCAAATCTCATCTGTACCATTTGTTTTTTGAAAACTTTATAGGCCATGGGCTGGCCCGAAGTCTGATAAAATAACTAGGGCTGGGATTAGGCTTAAAGTTTGTAAAAATGTTCAGGCCCAAGCCCGAAATTACTATATAGGGCCAAGCCCCGGGCCTACCCAGGCCCGACCCGAGCCTACCCCGGCCCGGCTTGAGCTTTGCCCATGCATACCCCTACTAGGAGGTCAATTTGTGCATTTTTTAAGATCCCGTCTATGAAATTGGCAGTGTCATCTGTCAACAGACTCCTATTTATGGTAGGGAGTATGTTGTAAGTGAATATCCAATGAAGAACTTGGACAACGAGCCAACACTGCTTGAGTGGAAGTCTATCAGGCCAGTTGACGAACTTCCAGCATAGATTTTGGATCATGTCACCTTTCTGCTCCAAGGATAGACAATGAATGGGATAGTCTAGAGGTGTAGGAGGACGAGGAACCCCAAAAATCTTCAACAAAATAGTGGGGCTAACCTAAACCAGGGTGTTGTATACCATGGTCCAAAATAAGAGATCCTCGTTGATGTTGAACATATTGGCATAGAACATGCAAACAACCTCTTCTTGGACAGGCCCAAATACAGAGATGAAGGGCATCCACTGTCATCATTCGAGACGTTCTATCAACAGAGCCATTCGGAGAGTCTCAGCATTGATGGATCCCTCCATGATGATGGAACAACACGAGAAAATGCAATGGTATCACTCAAGGATCGTAGCATCACGACAAAGAGAATAAGAAGCAACAGCTTCTTCGATCTCTTTCGGGAGGTGATTGAGTCACCGGTCTCTTCCCGAGATTGCGAGGAGGGTCGGATGAGGATCCGCCCTTAGATGCAAGCATATTCATACAAGGAGGCATGATTTTGAGGTAGAAAGTGTAAATCTAAAGAGAAAGCCTCAAAAATCACCTAGGGAGAGCTCTGGGAAGAAGAAATGAGTAGTTAGAGGTGAAAATGAGGGAAAACGAATGAACCCATCCATTTTAAATTGCATGCAAAATACTGGATGAAAATGCCCCCCCCAAATCAATTGCATATTTTATAATCAGTTTGGCCAAATTGATTGTGAGTTCTACAATCGGTTTGGAGTGAAATCGATTGCGAAATGCACAATCGATTTAGAGTGTGGTTTCTTGATTTCCTCTTTCATTTTTGAAGTGGGACTCCTCCACTCAGTACCACATACCACTCCATGCATGTATAACTCCATGACCCTTTCCCCAATACACCACAACCTCGGGAGAATCTCACAAGATTCCCTTAGATGGTGCACAAGTCGATAGCACTCCGAAGATACTCAAATCGCTTGGAATCAAGGGGTTTAGTTAGAATATCTACTAATTGATCTTCGGTCTTGACATAGTCCAAGGATATAACATTTTCTTCCCCTAGTTGACGATTAAAGTGGTGTCTTATGTCAATATGCTTTGTCCTAGAATATTGGGCATGATTCTTAGAAATGTCAATGGTACTTTTGTTGTCTACAAATAAACTTATAGTGCCTTGCTCTAACTCATAATCACGAAGCATTTGTTTAATCCACAAGAGTTAGGTGCATCCATTCCCAGCTACAATGTATTCAACCTCGGTAGTTGACAAAGAGATGGAGTTTTATTTCTTGCTATGCTAGGAGACAAGACTGTTACCTATGTAAAAACAACTTCCACTCGTGCTCTTGTGATCCTCCACATCGCTAGCCCAATCAGCATCTGAGTACCCTGTTATCTCAAATGTGGTATCAAATGGATACAATAGCTCAAAGTCCGTAGTCCTATGAACATACTGGATAATCCTCTTAGTTGTCTCAAGATGTGATTCTTTGGGGGCAGCTTGATATCTAGCACATGCACCTACACTAAAAGTAATAGCTGGTCTACTTGCAATTAAGTAGAGCAAACTCCCAATGATGCTCCTGTAGTAGGTGGAATCAACCTTAGTTCTCTCGAGGTCTTTAGTGATCTTGTCACTTGTGTTAATGGGTGTGCTAGCTAGTTTAGATTCCTATAATCCAAACTTAGAGACTAAGTCTTTTGTAAATTTAGTTTGGTTTAAGAAAATTCCATCCTTGGTTTGCTTCATTTGAAGACCTAGGAAGAACCTCAGTTCTCCTTCTATACTCATCTCAAATTCTGATTTCATGGTTTGAGTAAAACCATGAGACATCTCTTCACTGGTTGAGCCAAAGATGATGTCATCAACATAGATTTGAACTATGAGTATGTGACCATTTTGTTTCTTTACGAAGAGTGTTTTGTCCACACTTCCTCGATCAAAATGGTGTTTAAGAAGAAACTTTGTGAGCATTTCATACCAAGCTCTAGGGGCTTGTTTGAGACCATACAAAGCCTTCTTGAGTCAATATATGTAATTAGGCAAGTGAGGGTTCACAAATCCCTCAGGTTGCTTAACATATACTTCCTCTTGGCAAACTCCATTTAGGAATGCACTCTTAACATCCATTTGATATACGTTGAATTTCAAGTAGCATGTTATAGACAAGAGGATCCTAATGGACTTAAACCTCACAACAGGGGCAAATGTCTCCTCAAAATCAATGCCTTATATTTGGGCATACCCCTTTGAAACTAGCCTGGCCTTGTTCTAGTCACTGTACCATGTTCATCATTTTTATTCTTGAATATCCATTTGGTATCAATGACATTCTTGTCACTAAGCTTTTCTGCGAGAAACCATACATCATTTCTTTGGAATTGATTTAGTTCCTATTGCATGGCTAAGATCTAGTTTGGATCATTTAAAGCCTCTTTAACTCGCTTTGGCTTTATCTTGGAGGTGAAGCAAAAATGACTAAGGATATTTTCTATTTGTCTCCGTGTCTTCACTCTAATATGAGGATCACCAATGATGTCTCCCTATGACAGTCCTTTTGTGAGCCTTTTGTCCTTGGATTGAAGTTGGATCTCTTTAACCTCTTCCTTGGAGCTTGATGAAGGAGAGTGCCCTCCTTGATCTCCTCGAAATTTTTTAATCTCCATTAGAGATGAGCTCTCATCTTCTTGGTTAGACAACACTACCAACAATTTTCCTTACTTATATGTTACCTCAAAGTTATCTACCGTCACATTGATTGACTCCTCTACTGAGTGAGTCCTAATGTTGTATACACTGTAAGCTCTACTGATTATGGAGTATCCTAAGAGCATGGCCTCATTGCTCTTCTTATCAAACTTGCTTAAATGTTCTCTATCCCGAAGAAAATAGCAAGTGTTGCCAAATACTTAAAGTATTTAACAATTGGCTTTCTGCCACTCTACAACTCATATGGGGTTTTGGATGTACCTGGTCTAAGGTAGACTCGGTTAGAGACATAGCATGCCGTGTTAATTGCCTCAACCCAAAACCTCTTGGCTATGTTTTTGCTTGGCAACATTGTTGTAGCAAAGTTTAGAAGAGTTCTATTCTTTCTTTCAGCTACCTCATTTTGGTGGGGAGTTTTGGGAGTTGAAAACTCATGTTTCACTTCAAACTCTTCACACCAGCTTGAGAATTTGTGATTCTCAAATTCTCTTCCATGGTCACTTCGGATTATCTTTATGGTCAAATCCTTCTCAACTTGAATCTGCTTGCAAATGTTTAGGAATTCATTGAAGGCTTTAGATTTCTCTCTTAAGAATGCTACCCAAGTATACCTTGAGAAATCATCAACCACGACCATGAAATACTTATTCCATCCTAGACTCTCAATTCTAGTTGGACCACCCAAGTCCATGTGAAGAAGTTCTTGGGGTCTAGTAGTCCCAATAGATGTAACCTTCTTGTCAGAGACTTTAGTTTGCTTCCCCATTTGACATCCC
>JAOXJP010168030.1:0-12740 GCA_025762735.1 Platanus orientalis
GATTAGGGGTTCTCCCATATATATATATATATATATATTATTTTGTTATGTCTTTTTATAGCTTGGATTGATGAGGGCGTTGTCTAGTTAGATTTTTGCATGTTTAACTATTGGCATTGATTGTGTCTATGTCCAGTCAATTTCTCTTGACAATACTTATGCATTGCTCTTTTTTCATTTTAATCAATATATTTTCTGTGTACACTTGTTTGTATTCTATTTTTTTTTGTGTGCATTCTAGGCAGAAAGGGGGAGAGATTATGAGCTTATAAGGGAGAAAGCATATGCATTGTTGCTTAGTGCAATGTACATGGGAATACATAGGTAGGGGGTATTATAAATGAGGATAAGTTATGGGGACTATACATTTAGGGGGAGTGTATATACTAAAACTTATAACCTAAATTAACTAGCACACTTGGCACTTCACTTGGCACACTCAATCTCATACACAACACATCATGCATGCATATGATAGTTTACTACACTTTAAAAAGGCATGAGAAAGGTATGTGTTTGTTCTTATAAGTCTTAGGTCAAGCGACTCAAGTGAATCAAGATTTTATGTTATTTGTGATTGCTTTGTAATCCCATGTATATTTGTTTGTAATTTTTCTTTAGGTATAATCCTTGTATTAGGGGTTTTGCCATGAAATTGACAAAGGGGGAGACTGTTGAGTCATGGGTATGTAATTTGTCAATGTCATGGTCAAATCATGTGTGTGAGTCTTGTAAGTATTCAAATACACCAAAGAACATCAACTCAACTTGAAGACTTAAGTGGACCAGAGACATGAAGTTGGGCCCCAAGAGCCCCAACCAAGCCAAGGTATATGCATGCATACATATAGGCATATAAAATGATGTATTAAGCCCCAAAGAAGACTAGTCATGTGAGAGAATCATGGCCCAATACCCAGGTGAGATACCCAAGTGACTGCCCCTAGAAGTTCCCTAAAACGTCTAGTACAGGACCTCCTAACTGGTCCCTAAGTGCTTGATTAGTTAGGGATCACAGTATGGTACTCTAAACAATAACTAGTTGGAGGTAAACTTTGAGGCCTGACTAATTAGGCATGGGTTGTACCCTGACCGGTCTCCAAGTGCCTGATTGATCAGGACACTTAGTCCCAAACACCCAAGGCACATGCCCCATGAGGCTTGACTGATTAGGTATGGGTCATACCTTGATCGGTCTCCAAGTGCTTAACCAATCAGGGGTGCGGATTTGTGATTTTGAAACTTCATTTTTTGCATCAATGACCACTATTAGTTGCCCATTTTGAAAGATTTCAATCCTTCAATTAAGAGTGAATTCCATCCACTATAAGAGGAAAACTTTCCTCATTAAGGCAATACTTTAAGCATTTGAAGAGTGCTAAAACCCTTGCTCCATTGAAGAGAAACCTCCTCTCTCACTATTTTGAGCTTTCAAGCGTACTACCTTGCTGAGAAAACACTCTTTAATCTACTCTATCAATATCTTTAGCTAGCATCCTAAGAAGAGAGACACTTGTGGGTTGTCCCAAGAGGAAACCTTAGCTTAGCTAAGCTCAAGGAGCTCAAGAGCCAAGGCTTGAAGCATTGTGGGTGTACTAAGGCACATTAGTTCAACAAGGAGCACTTCCACTTGGTATAGTAGCAACATCAACCATATTGTGGTAATATTTGCTTACTTTTTGCATTCATTTCCATTCATATTCATATTCATCTTGCTTTCCTTCCATCGGAGACATCAGAAGCTTGACCACACTCGTTAGAGACACCGACTGTATTTTCTAGCTAGCTAAGTGCAAGTAGATTAATTTTGTATGTTTTTGACTTAGATTGTGTTAGACAATCTAAATGAAATATGCCTAAGCTTAGTAGTGAGTTTTAAAAGAGTGGACGTAAGCCATTGTGCCAAACCACTATAAATCTTGTGTTGTGAATTGTTTGTGTGATTGCCTATCTCTTTAAGTTCATAGATCTATTAACTATTGCACCCTATCTATTTAATTATATTCTAAGTAGCTATACCATTAGCATAAATATTTGGATTAATTCAAAAGAGACTAAAATTGAATTAAAACCAATCCTAATAATCTAAATGGGGTAAAAAAAAAATTAGAAATCCTATTCACCTCCTCTAGGATAAACCTACTTGGTATTTCAATGTGAATTTTGTAAACGAAACTAAAATCCAATTGCAAATAAGGATGCCTGGCCCAAATCTAATGACTTATAGAAATCTATGGATTGTAAAACATTTCCATGTCAAATGCAACCAGAGATAAAACAAAGTAGTTCAGATGCTTTAAAATTCATGTAAGAAATCAAATGAGAATGCTCCATTATATAACATTGATGGAATCAACATACTTAGGCTATACAACCTTCTAGTGGATACGAATCTCAAGTGTAAATATAAAAATTCTAAGATTTTAGCATGGGAATCAATTAGAATTGATACAAATCTACATGGATTAATAAGCAACAAAGAAATCCACCATAATGATCCTTAGGCTTATGTAAATAATCCTTAGTCATGTTATAAATTTGCAAATCTGAGAGAATTAATCATATCACCATAAATCAAGTGTGTAAAAATCATAATTATAAGGAATCAAAGGGAAATCAAATGTACATCACATGTAATCATCATTATCACCCAAAACTATAAGGATCCAACAACAATACTTCTCATCTTAAAGTATAAGTTACCAAACTTGCCAAAATAAGGCACCGACATCATGCAAATTGAATCACTTCTAAAACTCATATAGATAGGGAAATATAGCACTCCAATCAAGTTTAAATCAATGAAACTAGGATCCAAAATCAATTATATAGAGATCAAACTTCAAATCTTTAGAACATGGAATAAAAATCACATTTCTAAGAACATAAGATTGGAGGTATGTGCATATCATGTATATCCACTTACCCAATGCTACCATTCCTTAGATCTATGGGGATCTTTCTCTAATATCTCATTTCCTTTCAAATTTTCTCTCTTCTCTAAAATTAACCAAGAAACATAATCAAAATTCATGAATCTAAATATATTTTTAGTGAAAAAACTAGAAACTAAGAAGAAACCAAGTTAAATCTAATGTTCTTGTGCTTACCTTGCTCTTTAGAGAAGAAATCCTCTTTCATCTAGTATTCTAAAAGAGGTTTTTAGTTTCGTCATAAATGAATCCCAATGCCCAAGAGTGGCATTATTGTAATTTTCTTGTTTGTAAGAAATTTGAGCACTCCAAAATCCATCTTCGAGTGCTTGAAGTTCAAGGTTTGAGAGCTTGAACTCCCCATCTTGAGTGCTCCACGAAAAGCATGTTCTGGTTGTCCAGGTTTGAGCTTTTTGGTTCTTTTTGGTTTAGGCCTCTCTCTATGGTTCATGAACTCTCTCATTTATTCCTAAACCGTTAAATGTGAAATAATAGGTGATGGTTTACCTATATCCCTTGTCATGTACCTAATACCCATTTATTGTCACATAAGAAAGTGTGGGGTGTTACACCTTAGGTTCTTGGATACATGTAAGTACACCCCCACTCTTTTCAAGATTTTCACAAATAGGATTCATCTAATGTGGATTTAATCTTATGTGAGGGGTAGTTGTGGACAAATATTAATTTGTATTTTACACATGGTCCGGTATTTGAAAGCACACAATTACTTCCCTTTATTCAAACCTTGGAGGTATGCTCATTGGATATTTAATTCATGTTGAATTTCCTCCCTTTTCACATGAGAATCTCTCGTGGAGTAACACCACGAATAGTGGGAACTCAATTTGATCTCTTTAAAGAGTATGAAGTTTATCATTATAAATTTGTAGGTTATTTTGAACTCCTATCGCATTAACCATCATGTCATAATGCAGTATAACCTTCCCATTGATCCATTTAAATAAAGTGTTAGAAGTCTCTCACAATTCTATTTTTAATACATCATTTATTGAGTTCAAATTGCACATTCTAAATTAGATGCAAAGACCTTAACATCGAGTCAGAGAAGTTTTAGATTTGTTCCTTATATTTAATTGTAACTTGAAAATTCATTTAGATGTTCCATCAATCTTTGAATTCCCAAGTATTTAATTACCCTTCGTGTCCTAACTTGGCACATATCGACTTAAAAGAATTGGACATGGCAAAAGCCTAGTCAATGAACACATTAAACTTGGTCAACATTCACTTGTTAAATTTAAGCATAGTCTTAAGTCTAAAGTTGTTTAATAAAGCACTTATGATTGGGATCTTCCTAATGTCAATGATATCTAAGAGTTCCTTAAGGTGATCAATTTTGCAGGGATTGTTTAGAATTTGATAGCCTTGGAGCAAGAATTCATTCCAATATGTCTTATTCTTCCCACTAGTTGTAGGAGAAATACATGTTCTTGTCAATTTACAAATGACAAACCATGATGGTTTTGATACACTAGTTATCCTATCATTCTCTAACAACCACTATCATCTCATTTCAAACTTTGTGCTATAAGGTTTATTGTTGTTCTTTTGAAGACAACTGGTAGTAGCCATGATGCATGACATTCTTCGACCTTACAGTTTGGATTGACCATTCATCCTCATTAAGAGGGTACACATAAGTTACTAGGTGTTCTGTGACTTTATTTTTGTGTGACAATTTGTGTTGGACTTATAACTAAATGTTGGGCCTTAAAATGACCCCCATTCCATGTCTTAAGAGACTAGCACTGTCCAAACATAAATTTAACTAATATAGTGTAACCACATCATTAACCGGAAATTATATATTTAAGGTCTAATAATCCTAGGTGGGAGGACTGAATATGATTATATCCAATTCTTTTAGAATCTTCTCAAGGAACACTTTTATTAATATTAAATCATTTACCTATTTTTCGATTATACTCAACAAAGTTCAATGATGTATATATTGTCCTTTTGTAAGTATATGAGAATGTGTGTGCTTTGATGTGCAATGTGAATTAATTAAATGAAGCTAAGCAAGATAAACAAGTTATAGAGAGAAATGCACAACCAACCATAAGACAATATTTATAGTGGTTTGGCCAAATCCAAGCCTACATCCACTTTCCAACCGATTATTTATTTTAATAGTTATCCTAAACCATTACAGGATGGGTTATTAAAACCTGAATTTACTTATGAGTTATCCATGTGAACTCCATACACCTTGTAAGTGTGATCCCAATGACTTCGCTAGGCCTGCTCTGTCTAGTGACTCCACAGAACTTCACACTTGACTCCAAAAAGTGCACAATGACTCCGTTTTTCAATGGCTCCTCTTAAGGCTACTTATGAAGGATGAGTGTAGGAACTCCTTTCTTGTCGAATCGCCTCTTCGTAGGATGGTTTGACTATTGATCTCACTCCTTAGCTTCAAGATGATATAATTAATGATACAAGAAGCTCTTGCATAGCCTTGTTAAGGATGTAACTATATGAACAACATCCAAGGTTTATGGCCAAACAGATATTACTTATATGCTCATAGGATTTACACTTTAACTCGACTTTCCTCAAAATTTTGGCTTAGAATTTATATTGAATCATTGGGATTTTGTCCCCTATTAATAGATTTAAAAAACTAACCTAAAGGATCCTCCAACAGGTTTATTAAAATGGTAAAGAAACTAGTTGTTATGAGAATCTTAAATAAAATATACTTCCATTTTCAAAAAGAGCTCACTGAGCCTTTTGTTTTGAGTACTTATGGGCCCTGAGCGGACATTTGGATCAAAAGTTATGGTTGTTTTAAGTTAGAGATGTTTTACTTTTCAGCAATTTTTTATTTTACTTAATTTTGTCAATTTGGTCTATCATTGGTCCAAACCTTTTTGGGCCTTCTTTAGGATTTGGATAGGTCAATTCTAAGTCCATTGGTCCATACCCAAGCATCCATTAACACTTACCAACCTTTACCAATTTACCTTTAAGCATAGGATTGGCTTCTTGAGGTGACTTTGTACTTGACCTTGAGACGTCTTGGAATCTTCAATAAAGCTTATCTCTTGATGTTTGTGGTCTTTCAAGCTTTTTGATTTGAAGTTTCTTCCTCTTTGACTTGAACTTACATAACTTATAAATTTATAAATACAATTCTTGTAAGACCACCTACAATATTCCCGTGTATCTAGATAGTCTTTGTTTTCTCAAAGAAAACCATACACATAAAATAATGATGGATGATATATTCATTTATCTCTGACTCAAAATCCACCAGCTAAAACAATCTGTTCTACATGAATATGTTGTTAAGTCATCTTACTCGCAATATTAGCCATGAACATTAATGTTCTCAAAGACAATTCATTATACACGTAATAACCCGTGTATGCAACTCCACAATTATGAATGTGTGATGCATTTCTGTAACTGATTTTGGGGTTTCATAAGTCAATTAACATTGCCTTGTAGTCACACAAATATAAATTATATTTTTAGTTGTTACCTAGCATTAATCCTCATCGAACCGAGTCAACTTGTTAGGAGTTAGACATTCATAGGCCTGGATTTACCATGGGAGAGGGACAATACCTTCAAATTGTTGTTTCCTGGGTATAAAGAAAACAATGAATAAGAGAAAAGTTGTTTACTAATAGCCAACCAAACAAACCGTGTAGATAGTTGAACGAAATAATCTATCACTGTGTATTATATATGTGCTTAGTTGTTACATGGACTATTCAACCATTTAGCCATTCATCTGTGGAGTAAAATATTTGTTCGTGGGAAGTCATCCTTAGAGACATGGTCATCTAAATTCATCTGAGAATGGGTTAACTTGAGACACACCTAAGTATGCTCAAGGTAGTTCATCTGTGGACAAATTCGTGTTGTCCATGGGAAACGTCTTCTAGTGAATGAAGATTCACTTATGGATTAAGTCATCCGTAGACTTGGTTCATCGGTGGAGTATGTCTCTAAATCATCTATGGAGACAAACTCCAATTTCATCTATGGATACTCCATGTATTAGTGGGAATCAATTACACAAAACATTAAGTTCATCATGATTGAATTCATCCTAAATGCATGCTTATATCTATATCATTATTATAGGTATAAATATGTACCTTGAGTTACACATTTATTTGTGGGTTTATGTGCAACATTAACTCAACACATTTTACGAGACTTTATACGCGACAACTAGCTTGGAGATTCCTACAACAACCAACTTGGCCTCTTGTTTATAGCTAAGATTTACTTATGGAAGAATAAACAATTGTCTCAAGAACTAGAAGGCACCGTTATCACATTTCTTAAAGGTAGTTGAGGCCTCCCATCTTAGTGCAAGGGAACACGACCAAGTTAACTCTGAGATATAGTCTAGTTTAGAGACAACTTTTGTCTCTCTAGGGGTTTGCACAACCCGACATAAACGAATGCACCTCTTAAATACTTTTACCCATTAAGGTCGAGGTATTTTATGAAGAGTTAATCGCACAACCATGAACATTGAATTGAAAATGGGAGCCCACTTAGAACTCATTTACAATTCAGATGGAATTTCTATAATGGGAGTCCATTGACTGGAGAGTTGCATGGTAAAACCACCATCATGAAACTAAGAAGGTTAGTGAGAGAGAGAAGATGTTGCAGGACATTAATGGTAGCAACCCACCTTGGTCTTCTTCTTCTTCTTTTTAGTTCTTGAGCTCCTCAAAATGTCTCTTTTCTTTTGCAAACATTTGCTCTATTTTATGGAGGTGAGGAGTGATTGTGTGTGGAATTCCTAGGGAACTAGCGAAAATGTCCTAGAGGGGATTGATTAGGACTATTTTAAATTCTTTTTGAATCCTATTAAGTGTCTACTTCAATTAATTACCTCTCTTTTGAAATTGTTATTTAGGCTGGTTGCTTAGTGATTTAAGTTGTTTTGATGGTGTTCAAATCATTAAGAGAGTGTCTAAGTTCATGTTGTTGGGTGTGCCAAATTATTCAAGTGCTACGAAAATGTATGCTAGTGAACAGTATGAATGCTGAAAATAAATAAGAGACATAATCACAATCACACACACAAGGAACACAATATTTATAGTGGTTCGTCCACTCTGGGGCCTACATCCACTCTCCAAAAGCTCGTCACATAGCCTATTGATTTTTATTAATAGACTATGGCTATTACAAGAAAATCAATAAAACCTAAATCTCGTGTGTGGTGTCTCTAGCATGCACACATTCCGTCTTTCGTGTCTCTGACAAGGACTCTTCAACCTTGGGTATTTTTTGCCAAGGTAATCATAATATTTCCTATGCTTGGTGTCTTTGACAAGCACACACTTCGTCCTTGGTGTGTCTAAGAAGGACTCTACAACCTTGGGTGTCTCTGGCCAAGACGATCACAATGTAGTTGTGAAATGTTTGGAGATAAGTCTTCTAGCTAGCATTGAGTTCTCAAATATCCAAATATAGAAAATATAGCTCAATCAAACTAAGCTTTCAATAAAGCTAGTTAGCCTCTAAGTAGGCAAATATACCAATGTACAACACAACCAGCATAGATGATATCTTTAATATAAATGACCTCTATAGTAGGAAAATATGAAAATAATATGATAAAAAAATAGCTACAATAGATATTACTTTACATAGTAGTCACTGTGAACTCAAAGTGTTCTATAGAGAGTTGAACAATGTTCTAACTCTAGGACCTCAGTCCATAGAGATGAAATCTCTAATATAATTAGCCTCTGAAATAGGTAGGTGTGTACCAATATGCAACACAGTCACTAGAGATATGAAGTCTCTAATATAGAAAGCCTATAATGTAGGCAAACAACAAATATGTGCTTAGAGTAAGTTAAAATAAGTTATCCAATTAAAGAACAAATACTGCGTGAACACAATATGCTGTAGGGAGTTGCATAATGTGCTAACTCTAGGTCCCCAAACCATAGAGATGTAATCTCCATGTAAATAGCCTCTAACATAGGCAGATATACAAGTAATGAGCTTAGAATAAAGTTACAATAGATGTACAATAAGAGCTTAGTCACTATGTAAGTAGTAAGCTATATATAACGAGTTGCACAAAGTACCAACTCTATGAACACAGAAAAATATGTGAAGAGATATGAAAATAGCAAACTCAATGTGCTTAACTAGTGAACCAAGAGTTGCTAAAATGATGTATTGATCAAGTTCAGTAAGCTCAAGAAGAGTAAAGTTGTTTTACCTTAGGCTTTAGCTCTTAGAGCTCTTGGAATGGTTCACTGGGTATGGAAACCTAGTTTCATGAGCTCAATAGCGCAAGTGTGTGTCAATGCATGTTCAGGTGTCCTCTTTGATGGCTTTCAAGCCTTAGACCAATAGGTATATATGCCAATATAGCTCAAGGAGAGTGAGAGAACGAAGGATGTAATGCTTTATTTTGGTTCCTTTTCTTTTAGGGTTTCCAACTACTCAAATGATTGACAATCATTGACTTTTATAGACTAATGATTATGGTAACATTTGGCCTTAGGATCTTTCTAGAATATCCCGCTATAATGACAAGATTCAAGCACAAGCAACATGGAAATGCAAATTTGAAAACTGGCGGATTTTTGCCTATGATCTATCTTATGAGTGATCTTATAATCGATCATCGCAGACAAAATGCTATTTCTTGCTTAGTTTGATTATTGTGCTTAAACCATGGTGAGTAAACTAAGGTAAAGGGATTTTGGACCCTCTAAACCTGCCCTAGACACATGGTTTGAGTTTCAAAGATTAAAGTTAGAGTACTTCCCTTTATATATTTCTTGAGAGAAAACTACATGTAAAATTGGTGATTCTTGGTTTTGGGGTTCTTGCCTAGTTCTCCATGATTTTCTTTTGGGTTGGACATGTACAAATACATATATTAACCCTACTTTTAGGTTGGTCAACAACTTTTCAATTGTTTTTGCAGGTTTGTAAGTCTATTACAGAGCTGCAGATGATGTGACTTGACAAACATGCTGTCATGCTATAGTGATGTCATGCTATAGTGAATTTGTGTCAGCTGGTGGTGCTCAACTATTGCACACTTTGCACATCATCCCAATAAACTTTTCATACTGATGGCGTTAATTCTCCCTCTTATTTTATTTATTATTATTATTATTTTCATTTTTCCTTTTTTTTTTTTAAATTTTAAAATACACATTTATATCTGTGTGAATAAAGCATTTTCTTCACCCAGATAAATAACAGGTTAACGCTTGCCCCTCCCCGCTAATGGTAGTGTGGGTTCGTACTTTGTGGTAGCAATAGGCCCAAGTTCCTTTTTTTGTTTTTTTGCTACAAAGTTTGGCAAATTCGTAAGCAATCAAGTAATTTAAAATATTCGACAAAATTGATATCTAGTTTTTTAATATTCCACAAAGCGGGTATCCAAAGGGAAAAATAGTAAAAAAAATGTGGGTTATTAGTCAACAATTTTGTTGTTCCTATTATACCCTTAAGTTAAATTGGGAAAAATAGTAAAAAAAATGTGGGTTATTAGTCAACAATTTTGTTGTTCCTATTATACCCTTAAGTTAAATTTGGGTCCACCAAATCTAAATTTTATCGCCCTCTACGTTATCTCTTACTACAATTCCATCTCTTTCCTAATCATTCACTCTTTTCCATTACACTCCCACTCCATCTCGAACTCTAAGGCTACGTATGCCTCTATCCCTCTTCCACGCATTACACTACTACTCTAGGCTAAGTATGCCTCTACCCTCCACCGCTTGACATGTGGAAGCTTTGTTGTTACGGAAGAGGGACAGAAAATTCATGGCCTTGTCCGTAAGGAATCAAGAAGGATAGATTAATAAACAATGGACTTCTTTCAATGTACTGTAAATTTGATCGTGTAATGGATGTTCGATCAATTTTTGATAATATGATAAGAGACTATTGCATGGAACACTATGATTTGTGGGTACTCACAATTAGGGGTGCTTGCGACATCAAGCTGTTTCAAGAGATGATAAATAGATTGAAACCAGATCTCTTAACTATCACAGCTGTTCTTCGTGGTTGTAGGCACATGGGTGACTTAGATTGGGGAAGATTTGTTCAGGAATACAATAAGAATAAATGGGTATGAATGCAACACTATAGGAGGTAACATTCTCGTAACAATGTACAGGCTTCACAGAAGTATTTGACAGAATGACAGAGATTCTATATTGTGGAATTCGTTAATCAACAAGTACATTCAAAAGGGATGTTATAATGAGGGGATAGAACTTTATAAGATGATGAATTGGATGGACTTGAAACTGAAACTTGAATGCGTAACTTTATCACTCTCCTGTCCATGTGTACCGACTTAGTAGTCGTAACGATAGCCCCTATAGAGTAAGGCGTCATCTCCACCTTCTACTGACACTAGACCTGGTTGGGCAGGCGATTCGCTACGTTGCGTGCATGGGTTGACGTCCAACACCTCGACCACTTGACCCTGGGGAAATAAGTCCATTGTAATATAACTAAACTGGGATTTGATCCCAGTTAACCGTGGCCAATGCTATTGTAGATATATATGCGAAATGTGGTAACATTGAGGATGCATTGAAAGAAGTTGAGAAGATGGAAACCCGAGATGTAGCAACATGGAATACCGTTGTTGGATAAGTTCAAACTGGGGATTGCAGTTTAGGACTGAAAATGATCAGCTAGATGAGCACCAAAGGAGTGGGGCTGAAATTGTCTACGCCACCCCCCCCCTGATGGACACTCGGGGGGGGGGGGGGGGGGGGGTTTTTGGGGTTTTTGATTTCCCTTCCTGAGTGTCCCATCATGGGGTGTGGCACAGAGGATTTCAGACCAAATGAGTGATACATGACGTGGCAACCTTGTCAGGGATTTTGTCCGGTTGTTCCTACTTGGCAGCTAAGCGACAAGGAAAAGAGATTCATGGTTGAATTTTCAAACTTGAGTTTGAATTGTATGTTCCATTAAGATTCTTTCAAGTGTTAGAGCTTTGTTTTGTTTCTAGTGTTTTCTCTCAGCTGGAGTCTTCGAAAGATCCTCCTTTTGATGTAATGACATAATATTAATAAACTTTTGATGTAATAATAACATAATATTTAGATCGAGTTTTGATTTGATCTTTTTACCATCTAGGTATTGAATTTGGTTGCAGTCAATTTATTGGCATATCTTTCCTTATTTATCCAGAAAATAAATGTAGTCCAATCCTAATTCATGGGTGGTCCTATGTAGTCAGTATTTGGGTTTTGAGTTTGTTAATAGGCTGAGCTAGCGTGTGGGTTTTGTGGTCCTTGGACTGGTGTTTACAAACCTAGAACCTAAACTCAATGGATTTAACCCGTTCACTGGACATAATTTGTTAATGTAAAACCCATTTGGATTTTTGTGTAAATTTGTGAGAGTGTAAGATCCTATTTATAATTTAAACAAATTTTAGGTGTCTACACAAAATCATTAGATCACGTGCCACATGACAAATTACGTGTGCAAATGACTTATTCATAATGGAGACAAAGCATTGTAAAGTGGCCAGCCAATAGCTGATGACACGTGACAAAAGTCAATGAGGCAAGTGTCAGCGGAATATACAAAAATTAACAGTGTAGGTAAAATATATGAAGTGGAAGAATTCAAGCCAGAGTATTTCAGTTAATTAGGAACAGGAATCTGAGTCAAACAAGAATTTATTGGTATCAAGAATTCAATTTACCAAAAAGAGAGAGAGAGAGAGAGAGAGAGAGAGAGAGAGAGAGAGAGAGAGAGAGAGAGAGAGAGAGAGAGAGAGAG
>JAOXJP010168041.1:1749-12740 GCA_025762735.1 Platanus orientalis
CTGAAACGTGCTACGCCCCCCCCCCCCCCCAAAAAAAAAAAGTGTAAGTCACTTTTCAGAACTGATGTGTCAGCCCCTTGGTGCTGTTCGAATACATCAGTACAAACTTCATTTGTATGTAATCCAAGCTCGATATAGATATGCCTTCGATATGGGCTTTGGGTTAAGGGCTCTGAAACCCAACCCTACCACAAATCCAACAATTACATAGTTTATATTAGCACCAAAATTGTACCACCAGGGTTAACCAAATAAAAATAAAAATAAAAAATTCTACCACCATGACAGACGCATGAAACATGACAAATGGAAAAATAAGGTATTATTTATCATTTGAATGATGATCTGGACACACAACATGCAATATGTCTATTTCATGACATAGATTCAATCAATTCGGCCCAATGTGTTTTGAAAAATGACGACGATATTGTTGCCACCGATGGTATTATCGCAATTTAGAGTCATCTCATAAAATTATTGGTTTGATTTAAACATGTGATCATATTATAAGGATGAATTATACAAAAAAATATATATATCTTTGGATTGGTTCCAGCCATTATGGATAAGACCGAGAATTGTTAGTTTATAAGAGTTGCTCAAATGCTAGCTAATCTAACCAAACATTCAACTCTAATTGAAATTGTACCACCAGGGTGGATGCATGAAAATGTGACATATGGCAGAACGAGGTACTATTTATCGAAGCCATATCCCCTGTACCACATCTACCACAAGACACAAGGGGGTGGGCCCCCCATGAAAAACGTGTATGGGCCCCACCCCCTTGTGTCTTGTGGTAGATGTGGTACACGGTTCAAGTGGTGCAGGGTATATAGTTCCCTATTTATCATTCCAATTGGAATGATGATTTGGACACAACATGCGATACGTCTAATTCGAGACATAGATATTTGGTCAAGACGGCCAAATGTGCCTTAGAAAATGAAAAAAAATATAGTTGCTACATATGGTATTGCTATCAACGACTAAAGTCGTATCTCATAAAATATGTTGGCATACTATATGATATGGGTAATTTACACAACTTTTATAAATTTTAGTATAATAACTTTGGATTGGTGCTGCAATTATGGATAAGACTAAGAGGTGTAAATTTTATAGGTATTAGATAGCTCAAATGCAAGCTAACCTAACCAAACATTTGACTAAAGCCGAAATTATGTCAGGGTTTGGAAGAAAATGTTCTGCAGTGACAAAGTGTTCATAAAAAAAAAAAAAAGAGAGACCAAATTGAAAAGCACATCATGTATCAATCAATGGCACACCTACATAAACCTGTGTCAATACAGACAAGCATTCTCCTTTGAGAAATATAACTAGGGTTGGATTTAGATTAGGTAAGCTCAATCCAAAGTTGAATTAGGTTACGTTTGGATTGGTTCCTTTATCTCTAAGATTGGGCTTGGCCGACATGTCAAACTAGGTTTCCCTCAACAAAAGTGATCTAGAAAATCCGAATTCCGGCAAGTAAGTCCAAACAATGTCATGTACACTTGCAAAGCCACGTCCTTGTCAATAGAAACCGTCAAATCAATGCACTATTATGACCACGAAGGAAAAAAGAAATAATCAAAAAACGACGAATCCAATTCCAATCAATTGGTTAGTGTACAACTTGTAACTGTTCCCAAACTCCAACGACTTTTTTGGCGGAAAAGATTAGGTATGAAAATCAATTTTTCCTCATGTATTAGAATGGCATCAAGGGTGGACACATCTGTGCTGAAAATTGATAAGCACCCCCAAAAAGTGAAAGTCACTTTTCAGCACTGATGTGCCAGTCCCCTGATGTCATTCTAATATATCAGGAAAAACTGATTTCCATACCTAATCCCAGCCTAATTTTTGGCGAGGGTCTTACATTTTTGTGTGAGTTCAAAGAAAATAAAAAACGTTCCCCTTAACTAATGCTAACTGCTGTCAGGCAGCGGGCACATAAGTGCCGAAAAGTGAATATGCACCGCCCAAAAAGGAGTAAATCACTTTTCGATGCTGATGTGCCCACCCCCTAACAGGGTGTGGTGGTTAGCGTTAGTTAAGGGAAGCACTCATAAACTGATCCCATATGAGTTGCATTGTAGTCACTTGTGGCCCGTTAATGTAGTTTAAACTTTCGCGGAGGATCCTGACTCAAGTCCTTTTGGGGGTTGAGGGGCAAGTAAGGTTGTCCTCTTAGGACAGCAGTCTATTTGTCTTGGGGTTTGATAAGATAAGCTGAGACTCTACAACCAGGTTGATAGTCCTTGTATATCAAGATAAGAGGTTTTTTAACTCACATTAATGGATATAGACCTTGTATTCAATCCTACGGCTCCTAATTTTTCTATTCTTTGGCTATGGTTGTCTGGTTGCTAAGACAGAGAGTAGGAAAATCTTGTGTTACAATTTTCATGAAAAAGGGAGGATTCTCAGACAAGAGTTATGTGAAAATAATATGGTAACAAACAAGAAAAAAAAATAATTAGGTACAAAGAGAAAATTTAAAAAAATTGAGGATTTATGATTCTTAACAACCAAACAACTTGAAAATGATTTTCTCAAGAAAATTTTGCCAAGAATAATGAGAAAACCAGTTTTCCAAGGCAACCAAAACATGGCCTCAAGTAAATGAGGCTGATCCGATGCCTGTTGCAACTTGGAATGAGTTGATAGCCCCAATTGTGAAATCCATCATACACACAAACGCCAATGTTTTGTAATAATGTATAGCACATGGCATGTAATTTTGCGGTTCGAATCCTTTCCGGTTTGAATGGAGGGATATCATGCCAGTACCTAGGTATTAGGCAAAATGATATTTGACAAAGGGTAATTTAATGAATACACAAGTATTTTTTTCAGAGTGTATATACGGACACCCTCTTAGTATAGGCCATTGATTGGTACTGGCGTGATATCTCTCCAATCAGACTGGAGATGATTAAAAACCGTTTTTCTTTCCCTCGCTTTTTCTCTATGACAACTGACAAGGCCCCACGTAAAGTAGAGTTGGCTCTTCTATAGCCAGACTATAGTAGACACACCTCTCCTGGGGAAAAGAAAGTTCTGTAGCTTTCATGGAATTCACCGTCCACACTACCATAGAAAAGGATGGAAATGTTCTGTGATGAAAATGTTTGTATGGTGTTTATGGTGAATTATAAGCTGAAACGTGTTATGTTGGGTTAGAACATTAAAAAAGTATTCAGTTCAAAAAGTAGATGTCCAAAAAAATAAAATTCAAAAATAAGTCATGTGTCAATCAATGGAACACCTACAGTGGTCTGTGTCAACACAGACTATCATTCTCCCAAAAGAAAAGCCCCACAATGGTTGGGAACTTGGTTCAGTGCCATTCCTTTGCTTAGCGGGAAAAACGAAAAATTGGTTTGGTGCCCAGTCAACTTCAATATCTAAACCTCTATTCATTTGCACGTGTCATCTCTCTTTCTCTCTAAATTTTTACTGCTGTGGAATGCTGGTGCTTCGAAGAATTTATTGACATGGTCCATCTCTAAAGATTCAACTTTGTTTTGTTCTCTTTTTAATAATTCCTCCCTTTTCAGGTTTTAAGAAGTTATGGAGAAGAGAAAAGGAGAGAAGTAGAGAGGAAGAGAGGTTGCTCTGTTTTTTGTAATCTTTAGAAGTGATGGAGCGTTACGAGATATTGAAGGATATTGGGTCTGGGAAGTTTGGGGTTGCCAAGCTTGTGAGGGATAAGGGGACTAAGGAACTTTTTGCCGTCAAATATATTGAGAGAGGGAAGAAGGTTTGCTCTTTCATCTCTTTTTAATTGTTTTCTCTGTTTCAAATTTTATATTTTCTGTTTTTTGGCTTTCTGGGTTGTCTTTGCTTTTCCATTTCTTATCTTTCGTGATTCTCTCCTTTTTTTCGAAAGTGGGTTTTTGGTTTTGGATTGATTCATAGGTTCTTTTGTGTTGCAGATTGATGAAAATGTGCAGAGGGAGATTATGAACCATAGATCCTTGAAGCATCCCAACATAATTAGATTCAAGGAGGTGGGTGGTTTAATTTTTCGTCATCTTCTAAATACCTTTTCTTCTTCTTCTACTTCTTTTTGGGAGGGGGAGTGTTCTTCCGTGTACTGGTGTTTGTTCTTAGATCTTATAGTTTGGGAGTAGCCTATGTTTGGTTACTCAAGGATCTATTTCTTCTTCTTTTTTAAGTTTTTGGATAGGAAAGCGGGTCGGTGGTTATATGTTAATTGGTGAAGATGGGATTTGAACCCAGGTTTGTTTGATTGACTATATACATCTGTGAGAGCAGAGGAATTTTTCCCTCTATCATCCTTGTTTCCTTTTTCTTCTGTTTTGTTCTTCCTTTCTGCCTTTAGTCCTTTTCTCCTTTTGGGGTCTGTACTGAACTTTAGGCACTCTTGAAAAAGGTCTTTGTTCTGAAAAATTAAAGTGGATAGTAGCCTTCAAATGAGTTCTTAAAAACTCTCAGCCATTAGCTGCCATTTTTGGCTATTAAGCTGGAATTAAGAATCTCTCTCTTCAAGGTTGAATCATGACTGACCAATTAGTTATTTGGAGGTTTAATGTTCCAATTAAAATTGCTTTGTCTTGTGTTAGATGAGCAAGAGTTATCCAAGCACCTTATGGATATTATATCCCTTAGGAATTTTAGTTGTGGTTCATCAACTCTCTTTGCTAAACTGGACGGTGAGAACCCAATATTTAGCTTCTTTATCAGATTCAAAGGAGCAACATATGATATGAATTCACTCGATTATGTTCATTAGAGTGTTTTGGAATGATGGTGTAATCATTGTTACTAATAAAAAAAAAATTACCTGAGATATCTTCTTGTTAGTTGATTCAAGACTTCTAGTTACACTAGCTTTTATTTACTTGCAATGGTATATATTTTCTTTCTAGTAGGGTTAATCTCCCAAATAGAAAGGATTGATAAGGCTCTTGATCATATTTTCTGTTGCCTTCAATAGAACATGAATGTTGTTTGAAGGTCTATACTTCTTGAAATTAAGTATGAAAAGGGTTAATACTTGCAGGTCTTACTGACACCTACTCATCTAGTCATAGTCATGGAATATGCTGCTGGCGGGGAACTCTTTGAGAGGATCTGCATTGCCGGTAGATTCAGCGAGGATGAGGTAAGTTAAAGGGGATCAGTTATGTTGAGAATCTTGTACCATTTAGTAAATGGTATAGTCAGAAATTTTCCATTCCATCGGTACATCTGCTCTCAATCAAGACCATCTATGTGCTGGCTAACTTAATAGAAACACCACAATTAAAAGATGTGGTAGTTGTATCTGGTTAGTTTCTTGATGTTGAATAATCACGAGATCGGTGGCCACTGTTAAATGTGTGGTTTTTGGATGATTACAATTTTCTATATGGTATGGTTTTGGGGCTATTGCCCACCCAATAGATGGCCTGTGTTATCGGACTGTATGGATTGATTGCAGCATAACATCTATTAATGGACTATACCAATTTCTAATTAGTACAAGACACTTGATTCCTTCTTATAACTGAAAGTATCCATTTTTTTTTCAATACAATATTTAGTTAGAGCTTTTATTCTTTGCTATCTTCATTTGAATCAGGCAAGGTTTTTCTTTCAACAACTGATATCAGGAGTCAGCTACTGTCATTCAATGGTAATATCGACCTACCTTGTTTAAACACATAGTAGTATACTCTTAAAATAACTAACTTTTTCCTTAGTTCGACCCTTTTAATTTGATCTATGTAATGCAGCAAATCTGTCATAGAGATCTTAAGCTGGAAAACACACTCTTAGATGGGAGCTCTGCACCACGTCTCAAAATATGTGACTTTGGGTATTCTAAGGTAATTAATTTACTATAGTTGCAATACTAATTCAGTTTCATCACTCCAGTTACTAATTGTTCTTCCTTGTATTGTAGTCAACTGTCTTGCATTCTCAACCCAAGTCTACTGTAGGAACACCAGCCTATATTGCACCAGAGGTCTTCTCTAGAAAGGAATACGATGGAAAGGTGAGATTAATTTTCTTTTTATTTCACTTTGCAACTTAGTTCATTCCCTTAAAAATAATTTCCTCAATATGTAATCCCTGGGAATAATAGATTGCAGATGTTTGGTCTTGTGGGGTTACATTATATGTGATGTTGGTTGGAGCTTACCCGTTCGAGGACCCTGATGATCCGAGGAACTTTCGGAAGACAATAGGGGTAAGTATGGTACCAATTAAAGTTATCCACTTGTTCTCTTGGTCCTTTATGTAGTTCTTATTTATTTATTTTGGCTTGTGGCAGCGGATCCTAAGTGTCCACTACTCAATTCCAGACTATGTGCGAGTATCATTGGAATGCAAACAGCTTCTTTCTCTGATATTTGTGGCTAACCCTGAAAAGGTAATCTAGCTTTTGCTTTTATTCAAAAATGTTCTGGGTGTCTTCTTCATTATTCTGTTTGGGTTTTTCTTGATTGGCCTCTTTTGGTTTCTCTGCAGAGGATATCCATTCCAGAAATAAAAAACCATCCATGGTTCTTCAAGAACTTGCCAATAGAACTGATGGAAGGAGAAGAAGGAAGCTTGCAGAGCAGTGATAAAGATGATGCATCCCAAAGTATCGAAGATATATTGTCCATAATACAAGAGGCTCAGAAACCTGCTGAGGGGCCCAAGGTTGGCGGCCATCTTATTGGAAGCAGCATGGATCTGGATGACCTGGATGACATGGATGAAGATGCAGATGCAGAGGATATCGAAACAATTGGTGATTTTGTTTGTGCATTATGAGTGAAGTGTTACATGCAAGCCGATCCATGTGATAATCAGTTGAGGATGAACTATTCTTTCCACAGTAACGTGTTTCTACAATTTTGCTGAAGGGGGGTTGATATTTTATAGATTGTTATTTGCATAGAGAAACCTTGTTTTTGTTATATTTGTTTATTACAGAGCCTACAAGGATTAATATGTAACACTGTTTTAGTTTGCCATTTGTATATATAAACTCATAATTTTGCTTTATGTTTGAATAAAGTTTAGCAAATACTAATGTTGTACGAATGATTATAGCATAATGTGAGATATCTTATTTAATTAGCTCTCTGGCTGCAACTTACAACACCATGGACCCTACAATCCACATTGTTTAACCCGTATTGATGTGTGAATTCAACTTCCGCATATCGGCATATTTCAGATGCTATGGAATGGAATTTTATGTGTCATTGCTGCAGTCCACATCACCCTTATACCACACTCTGTGTTAGACTTTTCCTCCTGCATGTAATAGCTGTTTAGCTTCAAATTTTTAATTTAAAAAATACCCTGAAACTTTTCTTTCGCCACGAGGCTGGGGAAAATTGGCCCAAAACTTTCCACACGGATAGAGGGTGTTAAGGTAAACAAATAGAGCTCTTTCTTGCTGCTACCAAGTCTTTTAGCAAAGCAATCCCCTTACTACTAGGGAATTTTTTTAGAAATGTGACAACATCAATAACCTCCTTGAGGTTTCCAAGTCACTCACCCTCTCTCTCTCTCTCTCTCTCTCTCTCTCTCTCTCTTATTTCTTATTTCACCATGGGCATCTGTTCTTTTTTCCAACGGGTAACAAAGGCTTTTAGTCACTTGTTTATTCGCTGCCCTCTTTCTACTTAGGATAACTAATTATAATAAACACACTTTGACATGATGATCTCCTAAAGTGCCAGCATGAAAGGAAAACCTCCATAGCCTCACACCATTAGTTTGAAAAGAAAACATAAGATATTAAGATGGTGTCAATACCAACAATTACCTTATTCCATGCTAAGCATCAACATAGGAATTTAAGTGATTGATCATTTGGTGGGCCACCTCCTTTGTAGAGCATACACAAACTATATTTAACTGTTTGGTTTAGAGCTTAAATTTGGATTATGAACTGTATCAAGGTAGCTTACCAATTGAATATTTCCTTTGGATGCTGACACCAACATTTTCTGGATCCAATAAACATATCCCTTGCCTCATTCAAATTTAAAACTATTATATAATTCCATTGTTATCCTGTTTACAGATTCTAATCATAGTTTAGCAATCAAGAAATCTAATAAAAAATGACATCCTTAGATAGCTTCGTCCTCCCAGAACAAATAATTGATGTATGAAATGACAGTAACAGCACAACAAATTTTCCTGTAGCCGTTCTATGCTCTTCCTGAGTAGAAGGCTTCATTTTCCTAAATGCATTCTGTTCACAGGTGACCAGCCAACTTCATACTTAAATAATACAGCATTTCTTTAATGGACCCTAACCCAAGTGTCTTTGCAATCTGATAGCCAAAAATCTAATCTGATAGCTATGGTCATTCACTTGCTTTTTCTTTCTTTCTTTCCAATGATTTATAAAAGATAACCTCTATTTAACAAGCAGTCCCTTTGAAGATCTGTATTTAACTAGCAGTCCCTTTGTAGTTTTTGCCTTGTTTGGTAATCTCAATAGCTTTAAAGCATATTAGTTCATTATCTACCTTGGATGAGAGTTATAAAACCAGCTTCCATCCACTGTAGATTTTAACATTGATTTAGTATAAATAGTATTATAATTCAACGAGGGGCCTCTCATGTGAGGGGCGGTTTTTTCAGTCAGATTGGTATCAAAATGGAGCCATGCTAGTACAAGGTAGGTATGGGTGATGCGGGAGCATTCTATGCAAAGAAGAAGAAATTGGATGACCATGGATAATCATCTTTGTCAATTCTAGTAGAGTAGATTATTTTCCTATTATTTATTTATTTTAGAAGTGATAATTAGTGGTAATTTTGTAATAAGGTCAATAGTATCATAGTTAGTTTAGTTTTTTGGGTTTTTAGTTGTAATCTCATTTTTCTTTTTGGACCCAGTTTTTCTATGGCCAAAACTTGACTTTTTGGTTTGATTTCGGTATTTTTAGATGAGTTATTCAAGTACCTTTCTAATGAGACCAAGATTGTGCAGATCCAAGGTGATTTAGGAAAGTTATGACCAAATTACTTAGAGATAATCACTAAAAATGGAAATAATGTTTTTTAGTAAGTCTTAAGTTTGTATATTTTTACTTTTTAGAAAACTTGGCTAACAAATTTAGAATTTTTGGAAGTTTTGTGGAGAATATTTTAGGAGATTATTTGAGATTTTGTGAAGTCCAATAACTTGGCCAACAAGCCAAATATTGTGTCAACCAAATTTTTTTTCTTCTTTAGAAGTCTTTTAATTTGACAAGTTTATTTTGTTAGAAGATCTAGAATCTATGATTTTATTTTATTCTTCATTTAATGCCTTTTTAATGTTACATTAGATTAATGAAAAACAGTTGAAGATGATAATTTGAAAAGAAGACGCGTGCGTATTGAAATGGGTATGGTATCCCAAGTTTTTTTTCAACCCCTCACATGAGATGAGTAGTCTACCCTTTTTCTCTCTCTTATCTTCTCTCTTCTTCCCTCTTCTTTATCATTTTTTATGCTTAATTTCTCTTCTCAAGACATATCTTGCATCAATGGGTGTTTGCATAAATTTATTAATCAATACATTAGTTAATTAAAATCTAAAAGTGAATGGGCTTAGCAAGGAACATAATAGAGCATAATGATACGTATAGCCCTAAACTGAGGCTTATTTTAATCTTCTTTCTACATATTGCGTGGGGCGAATCCATCCAAAGAGAAGAAACAAATCTTGGAAAGATAACTAAAAAGCTATGCAAAGCTCCAATTTTCTTGTGAAATCAAGCAAAAATATAAAATATAGGCCATATTAAACATTGTTATCTATATATATGAATTATATAATCTTCCAAACTTAGTGCATAAAGCTTATAATCTAGTTCGTACAAGCACTAAATATATAATGTTTATATATTGATAACTTTTAAATCTTTGAAGTTGTTGCAATGACTCATCTTTGCATTATAAGTGTGATGATATTAAACATCATCTACATCTGTATAATAATAACAATAAGAAGAAGAAGAAGAAGAAGAAGTCCAAAAAGATATTCCATTGTCATGATAAATTTTGTTTTGCATTACTTAATATGGAGATAGAGAGCCCACATCATGGAGAAGTTGGTGATCCCATTTTAAAGCACAAGTGAGAATAGATAAGGATAGAGAAAAAGGTCAACCAAAGGACTTACTTGGCCATATTTTCTTTTCTCCCTTCAAGATAAGTTAATTCCTTAGTTGCCTTAGAACATAACAAGTTTATAACTTCTGAAAAACACAGTAGTGACCTCCTCTTATTGGCCCCATAAATGATAGAGCATAAGCACACACTTGGTGTATTAAATCCTTTTGGATGGTTAGGGAACCAGATGACCGATTCCCAAGAAAAGTCTATAGATCATAGTAACTGCATATTTGCTCAATGTTTAATCTAGAGGATCTCCTTACTGAGACCCATTTAATGGTGAATCCTAGTTTCAATCTAGCCATTCTTACATGAATAATCCTTAATCTTCCTTCTTTATTATTATTATTATTTTGGTTTAGTTTGCAAGTTTGGTCTGAGATTGAATGGATCAAATCAATGATAAATTGCTAATACAGAAACACATTTGCTAGCAAATAAATCTTAACAAAGCCCTAAAGTTTTTTTTTTGTTATTCTTTGTCTGAGTTGGCTATGAAACATTACAATCTGGATTGTAATCCTTCATGTATACCCACCATCCTTCTCAGATTATCCCAGTTTGATCTTTTAAAATGCATCATTAAAAGGGCAGTATTGATTTTATATACAAAAAAAAAAGAGGAATGCTGTCTAAGATCCCAGCTGTTGTTTGCTTTGGAAGTTGAAAAATTTGATAAACATGTTTGATTGCATGAAAAGCTCTAGGGGTGGAAAATGAGTTTTCCTACTCATTCTCAAACTTTCCAAAAAAAATAAAGGAAGTTACATTTTCATCAAAAAGTAACAGATTTTTGCATTTCCTTTGGAAAACTTACAAAAAAACAACTTCCCTCAACTTTCCAT
>JAOXJP010168052.1:0-12740 GCA_025762735.1 Platanus orientalis
ATAGTATCCATATCTTCATAATAACCATCTCATTTTTATTCTAGCCTGATGTGCCCCACATATTCTTTCATGCACTTGGGCTACAACTTCTTCTGCTTTTTCTTTCCCAAGGCATCTTAAAAGTTGTCCATCGAATCATTTTCTATATAATTGATCTTCAAGCAAAACATAATTTAAGTCATTATCTTTATTCTTCTTTCAACTTTTTGGTTTGGATCTTTCAAATATTTTATGAAAGGAGTTCTCCAATAATTTGAAGTGATTTCAAGTGAACAAATATCCATACTTCTTTCTCTTTCTTTTAGTGATGGTAATGATCTTTTAATAACCTTTATAGTTCTTTGCCTATCATCATAAGCAGTGATTATTTCAGATGCAATTTGAGCCATTTCGTTAGTAATTGTATTATTTTCTCTTGGAAGGCATTTTAATACAACATTATCAAATTCTTCTAGCAACTAAATGGCTCTAGTGTAATATGGACTTAAGCTCCAACTATTGCATCTATATTCACCAGTTAATTGTTTTATTACTAACTGTGAATCCCCCATGATTTCTACTACTTTGGCTCCTAATTGCAAAAGAATATCAAGACCAATAATTAAGGCGTCATATTCAGCTTGATTATTAGTACATTCAAAAACCAATTAAAAAACATATTCCAATTTCTCTCAATTTGGAAGAAATATAATGATTCCGGCCCCAGAAGAATTTTCAGTATTGAAACCATTAAATTGTAAGTGCCAAGGAATATGGCTAATAGTTGGAATTTCAAAATGTTCCTCCAAACTAATTTCTTTTGTCTTTTGAGGGTAGTCAGCCAAAAAATATGCCAAAGCCTGACCTTTTATTGCTTTTTGTGGAATGTCTGGATACAATATTTTGACATAGCTAGAATCCATTTTCCAACCGCGAAGAATTGGCCTGGGTAACATATACTTAATGATATCAGTTATAGCTATCAAATAAATAGTGTTTGACAAAAGATAATGTCTAAGTTTTATTACTGCAAAGTACAAAGTCAAACAAAACTTTTCAATAGGTGTATATCACCTTTCTGTATCATTTAATGTCCTACTTAAGTAATATAATGCTTGTTTTTTTTTTTTTTTTGTTCTTCATTATCTTGAGCAAGAAAAGCTTCGATAGAATTGTCTGTTGCCAATATATATGACTTAAGAGGTCATCCTTTCTGTGGAGGAATCAATACTAGCGTATTTGATAGTTATTCTTTGATTTCTTCAAATGCCCGTTGATGCTCCCCATTCTAAGTAAATTCTTCTTCCTACTTCAACTTGATTAGCGGTGAAAATATTTGGGTCTTTCCGGTGGAATTGGAAATAAACCTCCGGAGGAAATTGATTTGTCTAAAGAATCGCTGCAACTCCTTGTTCTTTGGTGGTTTTACGGTTTGGTTGACTGGATTTTGCATGTTTGATATAATCAACCATAATAGTTGGCCAATAATATCCATATCTTTGTAATAACCATTTCATCTTTATTCTAGCCTGATGTGCCCCACATATTCCTTCATACACTTGGGCTACAACTTCTTCTGCCTCTTCTTTCGTAAGGCATCTTAGAAGTTGTCCCTCGAATCCTTTTTTATATAATTGATTTTCAAGCAAAACATAATTTAAAGCCATTATCTTTATTATTCTTTCAACTTTTTGGCCTAGATCTTTCAAATAGTTTATGAAATGAGTTATCCAATCATTTGAAACGATTTCTAGTGAAAGAGAATTGTGCCAGTCATGCAGAAAATGTATGTCCCAACCAATATACAAACATGATCGGCCAAAGAATGAAACAAATGTCATTCCTTATCATCAAAGACAGTTTGAAAGAAATATGTTTGGGTTTCAAGGATACAACTTTCCTAGAAGAAATAAGGAAAAATTGGACTTGGTTTTGACCTGGTACTGAACATGAAAAGAATGTGGTTCAACATTCTCTTAGAGACTATCCAAATACATAGAGATGGATCAAACCACTGTTGAAACCCACAGAATAGTGGAACAAATTATAACATCCCAAATTTCCTCCACCTTTTTATCCTCCCTTAACTAGAACCTAAAAGAGAAGAATGCAGAGAAAGAGGGCAAAAGAAAGAAAGTTTTAAATAGAATATTTTAAAGAGAGAGGGTTAAAAGTGTCATCATCAAAAGAAAAAGTCATAAAAGGGATAATAGAAAGGTATAATCCAAACATGGGAGAAAGCTCTAATGCTGTGAAAGAAAAATTACCAGAAAATGTGGTTAAAGAAGAAGAGCAGTCCATAGAAGAGTTGCTGGCAATGGTTGAATTGCTTGAAGGAGATGATCATGAAATAAAGTTCTCCCAAGAAGAACAAGAAAAAAATGATAGAAGAATTTCGAAAGGAAGTAGATTTTCCAGAAACAATGGTATCCAACATGATATGCACATTACTCATCAGTTTTGTGGCAAAACCAAATCAACCAAGTAAAATTAAGGGAGATGTTATTGATGCCCGAGGGGCATTATAAAAAATAACAGAGAAAAATTTAATAAAAGATTTCATTACATTTGAAGAAAAGTCTTTTGTGGGAGATTTGCGAAAAAAGATAGTGTTTGAAAAACTGGATGAGAAAACAACTCAACACTTAAAATCTCTGTATATTTCTGCCCACATTGATGGATGCCCAATGAAGAAAGTGTTAATTGACAATGGGGCAACCGTCAATATCCTACCTTCTAGGATGTTAAAAATATTGGGCAAAACAGAGGATGATCTCATCCCTACAAGGACTGCTGTCAGCAGTTTTGTTGGTACAGTAGCTTTTGCAAAATGTGTTTTACTAATAGAACTAGTGGTGGGAACTAGGAAAAATACATTTGTGTTTTATGTGGTAGACTTATAATCTCATTTCAATGCATTGTTAGGAAGAGATTGGATTCATTCCAATCTACGTGTTCTGTCATCATTACATTAATCACTGTTGTTTTGGAATAGTGATAACGTAGAAATAGTGCAAGCCGACATAAAACCTTTTATTGTAGAATTCAATGTATTTGAAGCAGTTTTCTACCTTTTTATGATTTACTTAATTTTCTTTTAATTAATTATGCAATGAAAATTCTTTTAATTAAGTAAATCTATTTTCCATGAATATATCATAGACCACGGGGCTCATTCATGCACTATAAGATTACATATAGCAAAGCGGGAGTAGGACTGATAAATTCTCTAAGGTTGTTAAGTTAATCTTTAATTTGAAACTTAGTTAGAGTCACTTAGTGTGTTGGGTTATTTTGCATAAACAAAATAAACATAAACAATCACTAAAGAGAAAATGCAACAAAACCACAACACCACAAATTTATAGTGGTTTAGCCCTCTAGCCTACGTCCACTCTACAATCGGCTCCTCCGAGTCTATTTATTTTTTATTAATAGATCATTAACTATTACATGAAAAATTAATAAACCTGAAGATTTACTTACAAGTAACAAAGAATTCAGTGCCTTGTAAATGCGCTCCCAGTGAGTCCTGTGGGCACGCTCCATCCAGTGACTCTGATGGACTAACCCGCATTTGGTGACTTTGGCAAGTGCTTCACGAATGCTTTTGGTGACTCTGGCAAAGGTTGAGAAATTTCCTTCAGTGACTCCGGCGAAGGCTACAAACAAGTTAAAGATGAAGGAATCTTTGTTCTTTAGGATGCCTCTTATGTAGGCAAATTTAACATGTAGAAACACTCTTTCTTGCTTCCAACAAATGTAACTAAAGAATTTTGGGAAGCTTACAGGTAACTATGAATGGGTTTAACTATGTAGAATAACTCTCAAGGTCATAGGCCAATAATGGTTTAACTCATAGGATAATTGGCTCTCTCTGACTCTCTTTTACTAAGATTTGACTATTTTTTCAAGCACAGTAGTTGTATATTCATTGGGGTCAATGCCTCTATTTATAGAGTGGAGAAACCCATTCAAACATCTCCAACGTCTCTTTTCAAACGGTAAAAAATATAGACGTTTGAAATTATTGAGTATGTGTTTTTTTTCATTTTTAAAAGGATCTCATCGAACTATTTGATTTGAGTACTTATGACTCACGAACAAACATTTGGATCAAAAGATATGGCCATTTTAAGTTTAGTCATATTTCCTTTTTAACACAATTTAATTTTTTCCAATTTTGATCCATCCTTGGTCTAATCTTTATGAAACATTTTTTAGGTTTGGGTTATTCATTTTTAATTCATTCTAAGTCCACCTAAGGTTAGGTCCATACCCAAACTCCCCATTACTACTTACCAACATTTTATGACTTTACCCTCAAATTCTTGATGTTGGCTTCTTGAGGCAGCTAACACTTGAGACTTAGGAATTCTTCAACAACGCTTAAGTCTCTTTAGCTTGGTCATTCTGACTTCGAGTCAGTCTTCTTGGTGCTTTCCCGAACTCTCTTCTTGGACTTACATAGGTATTTAATTTATTTCATAAAGTCTTATACAACTTGACCACTATATGTACACACATTGCTTTGTGCATAGACATTAACAATACAAAAGCCTAACAATACTCACTCCTTTGGCTAGGATGTTGTATTCTTTGTAATCCTTGATCACACATTCATCTTTATTGAATTGCACTTTATATCATTTATCACATATTTGGCTAATGTTTATCAGTGAGTTGTGGAATGCTAGCAGTTGTTGTGGTTCCTACCCCAAGGATTTTAGCAGTGTTTCCATCACCAAATGTAACATATCCACCTTCAGCATCCTCAAGTTTGATTAATAGGTCTCTCTCACCAAACATATGTCTAGAACATCCATTATCAATATACCATTTTGATGAGCTTTCAGCTCTTAGTGCGGTGTGAATAACCAAACACTTCGGGTCATCCTTTCTCACCCATACTCTCTTAACCTTGGAAGGTTTAGAAATTTTCCTATTGGCACTTTGTTAGGCTAAGTCCTTCTTTCTTTGAAGGTTTCTATTTTCAACAGTTTAAAAATAGTTTCTCTTATTGACATTCTTCCCATTTTTCAATCTTCTAGTTTGCATTCTTTGGGATTTCATGTCATTTGCCCTATTTCTACAATCCACATTAATGTGTCCTTCTAAGCCACAATAGTAGCAATAGAATAGGGGTATGCCAGGTGCATAGGATGGAGTTATCTTCCTTCTAGGTTTCTTACATTGACTAGGTTGTGTCTTAGTCTTCTTAGAAGTGGAAGCATTCTCTTTGAATCCTTTAGAAGTGGAAGTCTTGTTTGCTTGAAATTTGTTCTATGTCTCATTGGCATAGGAATAAGTCTTGTTTATCCCTTAAACTCCTATAAAGGAAGATTTTTGGTTAGTTTCATGTTACTCCCAACCACTTATGCATAGGATCATGATTGGGGTTGCATGGATCTCTCTCAATCTCTACCTTAACTCATAGGTGCTCTACCTTTGAATGAGGTAGATGTTTTCTTCTCAATCTTTTTTGACCTTTGATAAGGTCTTTGTGGCTCCAACTTTTCTTTTCCTTTATTGGAATATTGTGGAGGTGGTTGAGTAGATCCTTTGGCTTTAACAAAATCATTCTTAGGTCTTTGAGTTGAGGATGAGGCATGGCCTCAGAATTATAATCTAGTTTGGTCATATCCCCATACTCTTTGTCCATTATGAGCATCTTCTCAAATTTTTAATTTCTATGGGCAAGCATTGAGATGTTTTTCCTATTGTCTTCTTCAAGCTCCTTGATTTATTTAAGGTAATCAAGGGATTTCCTTATGAGTTGAGCACAAGTCAAGTTGAGAGATTTGTTTCTTTCATTTAGAATTTTGACTTGATCTTCCAACTCTTGGATGAGTGAGTCATCACTATAAGACTCATCTTTTTCTTTTTCTAAGGTTTTGAAATTCTCCTCAAGCTCAAGAACTTTGTTGGATAGTTTTTTATTGTCCTCAAGAAGTCTTATCTTTTCATTTTTCCTATTGTTCTTTTCTAAATCTAGAAATAGTCTATACTCATTAAGTTTCTTCTCTAATTCCACTATTTTTAGGCTCATCTCCTCTTTGGCACATATGAGCAAATAATTTTTTTTGGAAAGATCATTTTTTTTTCACTTTTCAAAGAAGACTCTTGTCTAAGAGTGGAAATAGTGTCTTCAAGGGACTTTGACTTTTCAGTCAATTTAATGATTTCCCTCTTGAGTTTATTGTTCTTCTTTCCCAACTCTACATTTTACACAAAAAGGTCATCAAATGTCTTTTGTGCATCATAAATCTCCTCATCTTCTTCATACTCTCCCTTATCTTCACTTGAGTCACTGTTTCTAAAAGTGAGCTCATGAGAGTACCAAAAGCCATAAAGACCTTGATCTCTTATGAAGGAGCTTCCTCACTACTTTGGGACTTATGTTCCGAAGTCTCAAACTCATCATCCCATGTGGTAGCCATGGCTTTGCCCTTTGATTTGTACTTGTTCTTCTTATTGCCATAATCCTCAACAATATGTCTCCTTCCAATGCACTCGTAGCAAATGGGAGGTTCTTTAGAGAAGTCCTTTTTGTAGCCAGGATAGGACTTTCTCATTTGCTTGTTCTTAGAGTAATCCTTAGTATTTCTCTAAAAGAACTTCTTGAACCCCTTCGTAATAAGAGCTAAGTCATCATCTGAATCTTCATTTGATTCGGAGGTTCTTCTACCTTAAGGGCAATGCCCTTCTTCTTGGTAGGTTCCTTAATGGCTACTTCAAATGTTTGAAGTGACCTAATCAACTTCCCTAGTTTCATAACTTCTAGGTCTTTGCTTTCTTCTATGGAAGTTACCTTAAGCCTAAACCTTTTGGGGGAGAGACCTAAGTATTTTCCTAACCACCTTAGACTCGGGAATATCCTCACCTAGACTCCTCATAACATTCACCAAGTTTGACAACTTAGCGTTGAATTGGGAGATTTCTTCATCCTCCTTCATCCTAAGAGCTTCAAGTTATGTCATGTACATTTGAAGCTTGTACATCTTAATGGTGCTTGTATTCTCATGGGTAATGGAGAGAAGCTTCCACACTTCCTTTATCGTCTTGAGATGAGTTATCCTCCTAAACTCAAATGGAACTAGGCCACTTTTTATGGCATTCAATGCCCTAAAGTTGAACTTGTGAGCATCCACCTTAGCGGGGGTCCACTCACTTCTTGGTTTATCGGGCTGTGTATAGCCATCGACAATTGCATTCCATACCCTCGGGTCATAGGCATTTATGAATATCTCCATCCAAGATTTCCAATAGTCATAGTATGTTCCATTAAAAAATGGAGAGGTGCAAATGGACATACCACTATCTTCTCTAGCCATCTAGGATTTTGGTACGACCTTACTCAGAATGTTAAGCCCTATGTGAATAACCTACGCTCTAATACCAATTGAAATTACTCTAAAGTAATCCTAAAGGGGGGTGAATAGAATATCTAATTCAGTTTACCCATTTTTCAATTTTACCTTGGGTTGATTTTTAATCCTTTTTAACTTACCCCTAGTGTGTGTGTGCTCCAAGGTGTCTACTCAAGTATTTCATCAAACAAGCGTTATGCAAGAGTAAAAGAGAGCATTGAAGGATAGAGACAAACAGTCACACATACAATCCACAAGAAGAGATTTATAGTGGTTCGGCACTTAAGCCTACGTCCACTTCTAAATTTCACTACCGAGCTTAGGTATATTTCATTTAGGTACTATTACAACCTAGGTCAATATTCAAACCTAACTACTTGCTCACAAACAAGTTAAACAACAACACTCGGTGTCTCTGACCAGTGTATACTAATTCCGGTGTTTCCAAGGGAGGTAGTCAAGCTTCTAGTGTCTCCGATGGAAGCAAAGAAAAAATAATAATGAATATGAATGCAAAGTCAAGCAAATATTACCACAAGTTGTTTGATATTGTTAGTTACACAAAGTGGGGTGTTCCTTGTTGAGTTAGTTTGCCTTAAGCCTTTAACTACCCACAAACTCCAAGTACTTGGCTCTAGTGTTCCTTGAGCTCAACCAAAAGTGAGTTTCCTCTAGGGAAAGAACTCATCATAACTTCTCCTCAATAATAGTAGAGTGATGTTCAAGAGGAGAGAAAAAGAGAGAATTTAGTGAGAAATGTTAGCTACTCAAGCTTAAAACCAGTGGGCAATGGTGTTTTTCACAGTGGAGGATGCTCTCAATACAGTAAGCTTTTGAGCTCTCTCTAAAAAAGCTTCGAGTTTTGGAGATCTTTACCCTAATGGGAAAAGTTCCATTTTATAGGGTTAAGGAGCACCCATGGCCTTTGGATTGGAATATTTTATAAAGGGAAACATTTTGGAGCCTTGAATTTGAAAAATGGAGTTCAAATTTCGAAAAACTCTCCATGAAAATTGTGTTTTAAAAATGTTCCAAAATTGCCCTCATAACCAATTGCTTAATCCACAATCGATTATGGCTCGTAATCAATTACAGATCTCACAATCGATTATGGGCCTCAGTCAGACTTGTAATCAATTGTTTGATCTTAAATCGATTTCAAGTCTGGGAGATTTGGTCTAAATCGATTATGACCTATGAGTTTTGGCCTCAGGAGTCTCAGACTGTGCCCAAATTTCACTTGCAATCAATTGCGTGATCCGCAATCAATTTTGCCAAAATCGATTATTTGATCTACAATCAATTGTGACTCAGCTTTTTAATTTTGTTTTGGGCATTGTGGGGGGTCTTTCCTTGGCCTTTTTGCCTTTAGATTTTGTGAGAGACTTACTACCATGTCTAGATTGGTTTTAAGGTATTAAAATGGTATGCAATGCATGCTTTATACCTTTCCTGGTGTGGCAAATCAAAGGTAGATTTTGGTCTTTTCTTCGGGTCTTTGGTCCTTCTTGTCTTCATTTCTTGAACTTATGAGAGCATAGGACATTTACAAGACACATACCACTACCCATTTGACCATGGGGTTGACACACATCAACAACATCATCTCCAGTAAAGCATCATTCATGACCAAGCAAAGCTAGAGATGATATATCATCTCCCAAAGAAAGAGCGGAGACGATGCATCACCTTTCATCAAATGTGATTAGAGATGACCCGACACCTCCTAATAAAGGAAGTCAAGATGAAGCATCATCTCCAAAAAATGGTCATTCGTAGTATGACAAATTCCCATTCACGGCCAAGCAAAGCTAGAGATGACTCATCATCTCCCTACAATAAAAAAAACAACTATGACACCTCATTTCTCATCAATTAAGAAAGAGATGACTCGTCATCTCCTTGTAAATAAAAAAAGAAGAAGAGATGACACCTCATCTCTCATCAATTGAGAAAGAGATGACTTGTCATCTCCCTAAAATAGAAAAGCAGAGATGATGCCTCATCTCTCATCAATTAAAAAAGAGATGACTCATTATCTCCCTAAAATAAAAAGAGTAGAGATGACCCTCATCTCTCATCAATTGAGAAAGAGATGACTCATCTTCTCCCTGCAAAAAAAAAAGAAAAAATGATGTCTTATCTCTCATCAATTGAGAAAGAGATGACTCATCATCTCCCTGAAATGAAAAAATGCATAGATGACGCCTCATCTCTCATCAATTGAGAAAGAGATGACTCGCCATCTCCCTGCAAACAAAAAAGCGAAAACAATGTCTTGTCTCCCATCAATTGAGGTTAGAGATGACACAATCTCCCAACATGAACTAGCAAAGTCTGTCTACAGCCAGATTTATCAACATGAACCAACAAAGTCTGCCAACAGCCAAAATAATCAAATGAAATCATAAATTTTCAAAGTTTGCCTATGGCAAGTAATCAGAATGGAGAATCTTCGCCCATGTTGAAGTCCACCCTGCAGCAAGCAACCTGATGATACGTCATCAACCCAGTAAGCCCATAATCATGGCAATGTTTGATAAAAAATGATGCCGATCATTTTCGACCTTATTAAGCTCAGGCCTCAAGGTTTGGTGGGGACTCCCACATGAAATGGCCGCAACCTTTGACATCACAGATTGCCTATCAAGCATAAGCAAATGTCGATCTTCATTCCATTGCCTACGTAACATGACAAACATGAATACGTAGCACCGATCTCTAAGAGATCTCCATGGCTTTCAGAGTTAAGCCTAAATACTTCATGATATGCCTTACTCAGGCCATCACAGGTTCGATGAGGGACTCTAGGTCTTGCCTCAATGGAAATGGTTGAAACCTCTATAGAATAGATTGTCTCTTGGGTGTAGGCAAATGTCGTCATCATTCTATAGCCCATATATCATGACAACCATCCTTGGAAATTGGTTAAAACAGATATATAGCACTGAATCCTTGGGATCCCCATAGCTTTTGGAATAAGCCCAAAAACTTCCTGATGTGCCTTCAAGCCAACGTAGGTTCGATGAGGGACTCTAGTTCTTGCCTCACAAGAAATGGCAGAAACCGTCGACATAGCTAATTGTCTACTCGGGTATAAACAAATGTTGTCATCATTCCATAACCTATATACTATGACAATCACCTTTGGAAATTGATTGAAACAGGTATATAGCACCGATTCATCGGAATCTCCATGGCTTTCAAAGTAAACCTAAAAACCTTCTAACTTACCTCATGTATACGTAAGTTCGTTAAGTCGAGTTGGTCCCCGACTTTGTAGAAAGGCCTTCATAGATAACCGCCTATAGGAGTGTAAGTAGGTATCATCACTTCATAACCTGCATATATGTCGGCTATGTTTGCATATTGGATGGTTGAAATAGATACATAGCATTAATCTCTCGAGATCCCATGGCTCACGGAGTCAACCTAAAAAACTCCCCATAAGCCTTGTTGACAATCCCTAATATACGAACAAATCTCTGTGTAGCATCCTAGTTATTCGGATATAGCTGAATGCTACACTTCAATTCATAGTCTGTATTATCTTAGCTCTAATACCATTAGGGAATTATGTATAATACATAGCATTGGGTTCCTTGTATGCACCACAATTCATTCCATAAACTTTGTGTAATTCCTAAGGCCCTAGTATAGACTACTAGCTTTGCCTGAAGAATCCTCCTCACAACAAATAGGTTACTTGTGAGAAAAATCCACCATTGCTTCTCTGGAAAGAGCTCATAACATTTCTCCGCATGTCCAAAATAAGCAACCCTTCCAATTCAAATTTTGGCACATCCCAGTCCATACTTCTGAACAACTTACCTAGCATCGGCCACTATTCATTCAGTACATCATCTACCACATGATTTACTAACGGCCACCTCGTGACATCTGCTTGGCTTCGGACAACAAGCAATGCCACACTTCGATCCATCAAGTATATGAAATGCTGGCTTCTAGCCATAGTCTAGACAACTATCAAGTTTAAATAGTATTTTCATAGTATGGTTTACTTGGGAGAAAAACCCCTCCACAGCTTCTCAGGAAAGAGTGCAACAACATTTGTCTATAAGTTTTGATGGTCACCACTTAACAGACTAACCTGTTAGCACCGACCTAGGTGACATCGGCTTATTTGGTCATAAGCATGTGTTGCATTCTCCCTCAAACATTGTGCATTATACCTATTTAGCAAGGACTGGGTTGCTATCACCTAGGCAAGGCACAACACTCAATCCTGCAGGATTCCACCTTGGATTTAGCGAGACTCATTGTAGTTTCTCCCTTGCACATCCCCCCACCTTGATAATGTTTAAGTGGGATGAAAACATTTCCATGGACCAATCCATTGACTATGTAACCATCACTTTATGGGTACATAGCACTGACCTTCCAAGATGCCATAGCTTTTCTAGAGAGAGCTCCCAAAATCTTTCTATAAGTCTCATAAAATATGACATTTGCCTAACCGGGATGGGGACAATGCAGTAGATAAATCCAACTAGATACCACAATTGATGTGAAGCCACACGTAGTCTTCAAGAGTGATATTCAGCACATATGTGTCATGGTTGATGTAAATCTGAGCAGTGTTCAGTCATGATGTGTATCTTTTTTCATAGCTTTTCTAGGGAAAGCTTCACTAACATCCCTCCATAAGTCCCATTTTAACTCTCAAGAACAGTCATAAAAGGATGTCTGAGCAATCAACTTTACAAGTGAATCAACTTTACAAGTGAATCAATGATCACTCAAAACAACAAATACAGAACATGTCAACATGAAAATCTCATAAGAAACTTCAAACAACTCATACGACTTAAATCATCAAGCAAGCCAAAAGCTAATACAAGTGCATAAGTCATCTAAATGGTTTGTATGCTTACAGCTTTTGCATGATCAGTTTTCTACAAATGTTTTCAAGTAGTTGTGCCTAATGTCGATGACTTATATGTCTCTTGGCGTAGCATATACGCTAACAGCAACACCCCAGAAACTAGAGAAAGTACTAATTGCTTTCATACAACTCATGGATAACCCATCTTTCAAAAACAAAGAAAGTCCCTCCCTCAATTGATACCCACTTTTGAAAATCAGAATGAAGGAATTTATAAAACACCTGAAGATTTGACTCTTAACTCAAGAAGGCATTTTAAAAGCAAATTCATTTCAAAACCTTGACCCACAAGTCAATGACAAGTTTCAACCCACCATTATTTTCTCAACCAAAACTGTTCCAAGTTTTCAAAACCATTCACCCAATATCTATGAGTTACATGTAAGGAAAAGGTATCATCTCTCCCAAGTCAAAATTAGGGCACTTCTTTGCTATGTATGACAAAGCCACACATACCAAAGAGGGGCATCTATCAGCACCCAAAT
>JAOXJP010168063.1:0-12739 GCA_025762735.1 Platanus orientalis
CTCTCTTTCTCTCTCTCTCTCTCTCTCAAAGCTTCCTCTTTTAATCTCTTTCCCTTCACCCCACCATTTTATTTTATTTTATTTATTCAGTCCTACATATTACGAACACCATTCTCTGACCCCTTTCAAGGAGGTGCTGCCAAGGCCATAGCGACCACTTACTTGTGCAACATCAAAGAAAGGTGTGTCCTCATTTTTATTTATCATTATTTCATTTAAATCAATCTAATTTCAGTATGTATGCTTGTACTATATTGTTGTATATCACTTAGGCATACATTTACACATTGTATTTGCTTTTTCTTTTTGTTTCCTCACGATCCTCTGTTAAGATCTCTTTCTTCTGGTTTGTTTGATCATTATAATTGCTTAAAATAATAGTGTCTCATTATTTCATTAAAATATTATTTATTTTTATTTTTAATTTAGCTTCTTTTATATATATATATATATATTTCATCTCACTTATAAGTTCATAAGCATTACTCACCTAACATCTCCACTCACCGAATATCTCTTTCAACTTTGATTTGATTGACATTGTCTTACATGATTGCTGTTCTATCATTACTGTTGTTTCATTATATGTTATTTTAATTTTTTCCACTTTTTTTTATAAACCGTGGTTGAAATCCAAGACTGGTTTCATACCCAATACCCCCATCCCAACCAAAGGGTAAGCTTAGGCTAAAAACTGTTTAAAGAAAATCTGGTGTATATGCACCTATCCGAATTTGGTTTCTTCCCTGCATGATCAGTTATTGTTCAGTCCTCTCATGCTCATCTCTACAGCTGATTCTTTAACTATCATTTTTTTATCAACTCAAGAACCCAATGACTCCCATGGGGAGGAAAGGCAATCCCTCATTAAGTTTCATGACCATCAGTATATTTGATTCATCTCTGACCGAGGGTCTGGCTATGTCCCCGGCACAACATCGGAAATTCATTATCTATATCTCATGATCACTCAAGACAGTCTGGTAAGAAACCCCCTGAACATGGGGATCGGTTTATGAACGCTTCCCTTAAGAAACGCTCACCGTCGTACCCTGTCTGGGGGACACATCAGCGTTGAAAAGTGATTTTCACTTTTTTGGGGGGTGCATTTTCACTTTTCAGCACTGATGTGCCCGCCACCTGACAATGAGCAATGGTTAGCATTCGTTAAGGTGATCATTTTTTTATCCATTCACTTGAACAGTCATCCAATTCAATAATTTCAAATAGACCATTTCATTGTGAGGTTCACACAGACGAGTGCGCTTGCTGCGTTTTGCTAATGTGAGGTTCATAACTCTTACCTGCAAAATCTCATTGCCGTCTTAAAATCTTGCTGGTTCTAATCACTCATTTGCCACAAAACTTTAACCGTGTTCAAGAAATTGCAGACCCAGGTGACTTAGACAAAGGAACTGATGGGAGTGGAACCCGCACACATTTGGGACCCTCAGCTAGGATCGAGATCCAAAGCCTCGGTCTGGATAGCCCCAATGCCCCTGTGTCAAGATTCCCGAAGTGAACAAGATTATTGAGGCACCAGGATTCTCGAGAACACGAAGGTACCAAAGGTACTGACCCAATATTTCCCGAGACCATCAAGATCATCTGGGGGTATCTCCGGAGGCAGTCAAGACCCTCGGGATGTATCCGCTAACGCATCCGATCCGGCCTTGTCCGAGGCCTTCATATCAAGAAGGAAGGCATGTGCCATTCAACTTGAACAAGTAAGGAAACCAATTCATATCTAGCCAACCCCAACCATAACAGCTCCTAAGATCACGCCCACTAGTATTTCCGGGAACTATGCCAGAGGTGAAAGTTATAAAATAAGCTGGTAGTAGCGAAGAAAGGTATGAGCAATATCTCCTCATAATTTTCCTAGTATTTCCTCTTCAAAGTCTCTAACTTGATTGTCGGAGGGCAATTGGCCATCACCGGCTGGGACCATCCTTCTACTTGTCTTTGCAGGTCCACAGGATCGCTCAAAATCTTGCACCCATCTAGTTGATCCCGAGTGTCCCATTTGGGTATCATTAATTGGCACCATCTGTGGGAACTTTGGTTAAAACGGCTTATTTTGACTAAGGGTGTATGGTGGAGACTAGATCCATGGATGCACGAAGGAATAACCAGAGGAGCATGGCAACAAACAACGAACAGAATGATCAGATTGAGAATGAAGGAGACAAACCCGACCTTGAGCGGTGAATAAGGGACCTCACCAAGGTCGTTGAGGAGATTGCTCAACAGAATTAACAACTCCTATAAAGGATTGTGGATAGAGAAGAAAGAGAGGACCGTGAAGGGCCACGGGATGAAAATCCCACCCCATCTGGAAGCAAGAATGAGGAACAAGTGGGAGAGAGAGAATCACGTCAGCCAAAGAAATATCACAATGAAGAATGCCCCCACTAGAGTCGGGTAGAAGGAAGTAGTCCGGGAAACCCATTGATGAACGAACGACTCAAAGAGGTATAAAATAAACTTGAAGATGTCATGCGGATGATGAAGGAGAAGGAACCATTGACTGTTGAGGACTTAGTTTGGAGGACTAAACTTCCTTTCTTAGTTCAGGTAATGAAATGTCCACTTCCTTATAAGTTTCGTGCCCCTCAGATGGAAGCATTCGAAGGGACAAAAGATCCCCTCGATCACTTGGAGACGTATAAAACATTAATGCACCTTCAGGCCTTCCTAGACGAGATCATGTGTTGAGCCTTCCCGTTGACCCTCAAAGGCCTTGCCCCCGCATGGTTTGGGAGATTGAAACCAGGGTCCATTGGCAATTTCCTGGATCTCAACAAGCAGTTCGTCAGCTATTTCATAAGTGCTTGGAGTTACCAGAAGCCTATGACTCACCCCTTAAACATCAGATAAGAACGAGAAGAATCCCTGGGGAACTATATCACCTGGTTCAACAAAGAAGCCTTGCAGGTGGACGATACCGATGATAGAGTAATCATAACCGCCTTAATGGGGGGATTGCAACCATCAAGATTCCTGTTCTCTTTATCGAAGTCTCCACCCAACACCCTGGAGCAGTTGATGGTAAAGGCACATAAACATATGAATGCAGAGGAAGCGATGTCCGCACAAAGAGGTGGAGGAGAGTCAGAGAAGATGAAAAGGATAGATGGGTTGTCCGGTTTCACCTAAGCCTAAAGGGAAAGACCAAGCCTACCAACCCGAGTCGAAAGCAGGAAAACTCAAATCTAGGTTCTCCAATTACACCCCTCTAAATGCGGTTCCTGAGCGTGTTCTAATGGAGATCAGGGATGACCCAACCTTTAAATGGCCCAGAAAGCTTAAGGCCCCTCTGGCATGGTGAGCGAAAGGGAATTACTGTTGCTTTCATAGAGACCATAGTCACGACACAAATGATTGTTTCGATCTAAAGGAACAAATCGAGGAAGTGATATGTCAAGGGAGATTGAGGAGATTTGTGATGGATCTGAAGGCTGATGAGAACAAGGTAACGCCTCGTCAACCCACCACCAAGGAGAAGGAAGGGATCCCTCCCTTTGGTGAAATCTGAGTGATAGCTGGAGGCACTATCGGGGGAGGAGAGTAAGCTTTTGTAAGGAAAGCTCATATGCAAAAAAGTAAGCAAGTCGAGGGGAAGGATGTTTAAACAACTGAGAGGCCGACAAAACTAGCTCGAAGACCCAACCCCTCAATCACATTCTCTAAAGAAGACTCTGCACAACTGCAACACCCACATGACTATCCCCTCATCATAACGGTTATGATTGTCGGGTGTAGAACAAGGAGAGTATTAGTAGACAACGGCAGTTTCATGGATATCTTATACCTTCCGGCCTTCAAGCAGATGAAGATCCTGGAGGACAATCTTCAACCCATAGGAGCTCCCCTAGTAGGCTTCACAGGGGATAAAATCTTCCTATTAGGCTTGATAACTCTTCCAGTCACAGCCGGGCTCGGAGAATAGCAAATAACCAAGGAAGTCACCTTCCTTGTAGTCAACTACCCATCAGCATATAATGCGATACTGGGAAGACCCTCATTAAACCATATGAGAGTGGTGACCTCTACTTACCACCTAATGATGAAGTTCCCCACAGAATATGGGATCGGGATAGTCAAGGGCGACCAAATTATGGCGAGGGAATGCTATAGTGCCTCTCTATTGGAGAAATTACCGGATGAAGCAATGATGGTTAGTGAAGAGAAAGGGAAGAAAATTAGTCAGACTGCTGAACCCGTGGAAGATCTCTTGGAAGTTCTGTTGGATATCCAATCACCCGATCAAAAAGTTTGGATTGGAAGCCTCCTCGGGCCAAAACAGAAGGACAGGTTGATCAGGCTGTTATCTTGACATCAAGATGTCTTCGCCTGGACTCATCAAGACATGCCTAGCATTGATCCCGAGGTCATTGTTCATAAATTGAACATCTGTAAAACCGCAAGACTAGTAAAACAAAAGAGAAGAAATTTTATGGCAGACTGAAATAAAGCGGTTGCAGATGAAGTAGACAAACTCTTAGAAGCTAAGTTCATAAAGGAAGTCCATTACCCTGAATGGCTATTGAATGTTGTGTTAGTCAAGAAATCGAATGAAAAATAGAGTATGTGTCGATTTTACAGACTTGAACAAAGTCTGTCCAAAACATAGTTTTCCTCTGCCAAGAATAGACACAGTAATGGATTTTACCTCTGGTCACGAATCACTCAGCTTTATGGACGCCTTCTTGGGGTACAATCAGATCCGATGTTCAGACCTGATAAAAAAAAAACTTCATTCATCATGGACAGAGGATTTAACTGCTACCGGGTAATGCCGTTTGGGTTGAAGAATATGGGTGCCATACACTAGAGGCTAGTTAATACTATGTTTAAAGATTAGATAGGGAGAAACATGGAAGTGTATGTCGATGACATGCTGGTCAAAAGCTTGAAGATGAATCTCCACTTTATAGACCTTGAAGAAACCTTTGACACTCTAAGGAAGTTCAAGATGAAGTTGAACTTGGCCAAATGTGCTTTCAAAGTGTTAGTGGGAAAATTCTTAGGTTTCATGGTCTCACATAGAGGAATCGAGGCAAATCCCGAAAAGGTGGAAGCCATCTTGAAAATGGAATCACCTCCAAACACAAAGGAAGTTCAGAAACTCGCAGGACGAGTAGTAGCATTGAACAGGTTTATTTCACAATCAATAGATAAGTGCCTTCCCTTCTTTTGGCTCCTTCGGAAAGCGTTCGAATGGACACCTAAATGTGAAGAGGCATTTAAGAAGCTAAAGGAACATCTGGCTAGTCTGCCATTGTTATGTAGAATTGAGCCTGATGACTCGTTGCTCTTATATGTCACTATATCATACTCCACCGTGAGCTCAGTTTTGATAAAAGAGGAAGAAAGAAAACAATGCCCTATGTACTACGTCAGCCAGGCATTCACCGAGGCAGAGAAGAATTATCATAAGATTGAAAAAGTTGCTTTTACAATATTAATCATGGCAAGGAAACTATGCCTATATTTCCAGGCTCATGCAGTCACAGTGTTGACCGACCAACCCCTGAAATACACCTACAACGACCGAGTACCTTGGGCAGACTGATAAAGTGGGCAGTTGAATTGGGTGAGTTCGATATTGAGTATAAGTTGAGAGGGGTGATGAAGGGCTAAGCAGTCACCGACTTTGTAGCCAAGTTAACAACATCCATTGAAGCTGAGGAACTGTAAGGGGCAACCCTCGCTGTGGACAATAGCTAGCTACTGAACGTCGATGGGTCCTCAACAGACAAGGCAAGCGGACTCCCGTAAGCAAAGAGTTAGAATATGCCATCAGATTCGAGTTTAAAGCAACCAACAATGAAGCAGAATATGAAGCATTGGTTAACGGGCTTAAGATAGCCCAAAAAATCGGAGCCAGAGGGGTAAGGGTCCGGAGCGACTCCAAACTAATAGTGGACCAGGTCCTCAGAGAGTATGAGGTAAGGGAGGAAAAGATGGTAGAATACCTACGGGCGACGCAAGTGTGGATGACTATGTTTGACGTGTTCGTTATTGAACATGTACCACGGGAGAAAAATGATCGAGCGGATATATTGACTAGACTAGCCTCAGCCCTCGGGGATAATGAATATGTGATGATTGAATATCTGGCCATGCTGAGTATTATCGTCTTTGAAGCAAAATTAGTAGGAGTCACGGAAGGAGATCTAACATGGATGGACGCAATTAGGGCATTCTTGGAAGAAGGTAGGTTTCCTAATGATCGTATAGAGGCTAGGAGGCTCAAATTACGAGCCTCAAGGTATGTGTTACTAGATGGAGTTTTGTACAAAAGAGCCTCTGGCTATTCTACCTAAGGTGCTTAAGCTCAACAGAGTCAGAACTGGTGATGACAGAGATTCACGAAGGAATCTGTGGGAACAACTCGGGGGGGAAAATCAATGGTTCATTGGCTCGTTAGGGGTGGTTACTACTACCCAACCATGCGTTCCAACTCAGCACGCTTCGCCCGAAAATGTGATTGATGTCAGAGGTTCTCAAATAAGCCTCGCCAACCTGCAGAAGGGCTCACACCTATTCCTAGCCTGTGGCCATTTACACAATGGGGGATAGATATAGTCAGGCCACTCCCAAAAGGAAAGAGATAACTCAGGTTCATTATCATGGCAATCGACTACTTCACCAAGTGGGCCAAAGCCAAAGTCGAAGCCATGGCCAAGATCACCGAGGCTAATGTCAAAAACTTTGTATGGAAGGCAATAGTGTGTCTCTTTGGCATCCCAGAAGTCCTAATCTTAGACAACGGTAGACAGTTTGACAACCCTCATTTCAGGGAGTTTTGCTTGAATCTTGGGATCAAAAATCATTTCTCTTCCCTGGGTCACCCACAAGCCAACGGACAAGTTGAGGTCATTAACCGAACTCACTTGAACATAATAAAGACATGGTTGGAGGCCCACAAGGGAAAAAGGTCTAATGAGCTACCAGGAACTTTGTGGGCATATCGAACGACAGTTAGAACCCCCACGGGTGAAACTCCTTTCCTACTAGCATTCGGATCCGAGGCGGTGACCCCGATTAAATTAATCCTACCAACATACCGAGTATCTAGGGCAGGTAAGAATGGGAATGAGGAGAACCTCTGCTTGAATTTGGACATGCTGGAAGAAAGAAGACAAAAGGCCGCCTCCCGAATGACAATCTATCGAACGAGAATGAGGAGAACCTAGTCATGAAGGAAATCACACTCACCACCAAGAATCAAACAAAAGAAAAGCTTGGACCAAACTGGGAAGGACCGTTCTGAGTTGTCAAGTTCAACAGGCTTGAATCATATCACCTGGAAAATATGGAGGGCAAGGCACTGCCCCGACCTTGGAACACAGAACACCTAAGGAAGTATTATCCCTAAAGAAGTTGTAACTTAGCATCAATGAATAAAGAGCACCTTCCCTGGCGTAATTGAATCCAACTTGGAAAGGTATTTATTCAATTGGCCCCATGAGACCTAGAGTCACTTGATGACTTCATTTATTCGACTAGTCCCATGAGGCCGAGAGTCACTTGATGACTTAGTTTACTCAACTGGCTCCATGAGGCCGAGAGTCACTTGATGACTTAGTTTACTCGACTGGCCCCATAAGGCTGATAGTCACTTGATGACTTAGTTTATTCGACTGGCCCCATGAAGCTGAAAGTCACTTCATGACTTTGTTTATTCGACTGGCCCCATGAGGCCAAGAGTCACTTCATGACTTTGTTAACTTGACTAGCCCCATGAGGCCGAGAGTCACTTGATGATTTAGTTTAAGCGACTAGCCCTATAAGGTAGAGAGTCACTTGATGACTCAGTTAATCCCATAAAACCGAGAGTCATGAAATGACTTAGTCTATAAGGCTGACCCCAGGAAGCCCAAAGCTACTGAATGACTCAACATATACCAAAGGCCCCATACGGCCAAGACTTTGCTAACTTATCACCCTAGGTATAGATACTAGCAACAGGATATACGAAAATTTTTTATTAACAAAAAGGATGGTTACAAGGGGATTAAAAAAAACTGAGTCATTGAGAGCACAATCTATTCCACGGCCTTATCTTCTTCGACCTCCACTACCTCAGCCTTGCCTTCGTCAATCTGGACGACCTAGGCCTTCACTGGAGATTTGGAGTCATCATAAAAAACAAAACCTAAGAAGTCGACCTCTGGGTATACTAGAGAAGCTCGACAAGGGAACGCTTCAAAACCATCTCGATAATAGTCTAAGACTTCGAGGGCATAATCAAGCGACCCCTGGATCTCTGTCCACGTCGAATCCCTCTCCTGTTGAAGATGGGTAGAAAGTGTTTCCCCGGCCTCGATTCTCTTCCAAAAAAGGGTATCATCGGCCTGCGCTGCCCTACCATCAGCCTTGGTGGCCTTATCAATCCAGACGCTCCACTCCTCCATAGCTGCCTAGAGCTTGTCGGCCAAGTCGTCCCTCTTGGCACGGAGAGAATCAAGCTCAGTCTGGAGGTTGGCCTCCCTCGACGTAGACTCGGACAACTGAGTTCAAAGACCCAAGTTCTCGGATTGCAAGGCCATAACCTTCTTCTTATTCGAGCTGGTGGCATCCTCGTTAGCCCTTTGAAATTGAATGTCAATCGTAACAAGACATGTCAACTGCAAAAAAGGTACAAGTGTTAGAATAAGTAAAAAGCCCAATAAAAACAACGAATCGGAAGAGAACCACCTTGGCTAAATCAAGCACCATCCTTTGATAGACAATGCCTGAATTCATGGTAAGAAGAGCATCGAGATCAGCCTTTGGAACAATGCCTGTCATCTTCCTAAAAGTGTAGTCCGGATTATCCATAAAAGCATCCTCCATCGGACCTTTCCCTTTGTCCGTCCAAGGAACGACACCCTCAGTAAGAGGGACCTGACGGCTCCCAGAAGAGACAGGTGCAGAGGTAGGACCCGGAGCAGATGAGATTCCACTAGAAGCACTTGGAGCTCCCAGATCCTTCTTCGAAGGTTGTTGAGCCGTACCTCCTCAGCTACTAGAAGAGGTTGTCTAAGCCTTCGGCCATTTTAAAGCAGAAGTCGTCAGATCACCAGACCTTTTACCACTTACATGCTTCAAGCTTTCCTCAATAGAGGGGCTTTCTCAGACTTAGACCACCCTCTCGGGCCTCATGGACCCTTTTCAACATGAACCTCAAGTCCGGCTTTGACATAGCTCTAAAAGGTCACAGACAAACTTAAAAAAAATTGCAAGGCTCAAGTAAGTTCCAAAATGACAGGTACCTACAGTTGTAACCCCAACAAGTTCCACCTAGGGAAAAATGCTTGAGACTCCTGAAACTATGACCTCGACAGACCGAGGTTGAAAAGGGAAGCAAGAAAGAGCCTTAGGAGTAATCAGAGCTGAGAAATTGCCCTAAGTACTTGGTTGTAGGAGGAAACCAGAGGTTGAGGATCGGCAAGGGCTGAAATGAATAAAAAGTGGAAGGAAAAAGATCAGAGATGAAAGACAAACACAAAGAAGAAAAGAAAATGAAACTACAACAGGAAACTACTCACCAGAAGAGTCTGGGTTACCCCAAACTCGGCTGAAACGAACCATCTGATCCACCTTATTGTCCCATGGGCAGGCTTCACAGCTATTGCCCAAGACATAAAAGAACCTACTCTTCCAAACTTTGTGGGAAGTTGGAAGGCCTGTGACTAAGTTCTTATAGCTATCCCAGGTAGTGAAGTACCACCATCCCTCTTCTTTCTTGACAATTTGATAACAGAATAGGAACTCTGACATAGAGAGGGTGTCACGACCGCCATTGTAAGCCACCCAAAGGACCATACAGCCGATCACAATCCTTTATGAGTTGGGCCTTAGATGTGCAGGGGTCAGGCTGACATAAAGGAGGAGGTCCCTGATAAACTGGCCTACTAGAAACCGAAGGCCGGAAGCCAAAGCCTGCTTGTAGCGACAAACCTCTTTGAGCTGGATATGACAGGCACGTTTTGACGGCCTGGGAACTCACATAACAATGTCATCAGGAATGTCGTATAACCTCCTAAATCTCTCTACATCATCAGAGGTAAGAGTGGAGGGGAACTTTTCAATTATCGGACAACGCAGGATAGGATCCTGAGAGGTAGCAATAGACCCCTCGAGATGATCCTGACAGACTGACCAAGAAAGGGGAGGATCTAAGTTCAAGGACAGGGTAGCATCAGAAGAAGTGTCCATCCTACCGAGGGCAAGGATAACGTCTACCAAAGGGCCTAAGAAAGACAGAAGCTCATCAAAAACTAAAGACAAGAATGATAGGTCACCACCTATCGGGCGGAGGTTCGGGAAGCACCTCTGAGCTCATAGAAAGCCGTAGAGTCAGACCACGTGAAAACCAAATGGAATTCTGGTGGGGTCTAGGGTGAAGGAGAAAGAAAAAAGAAGAAATCAAAAAAAAATCCTAGCTTACAGAAAGAAGCAAAACAAAAGAAAAGCGTACCAAAGCAAGAACCAAGTAAGAACTCTGACAATGCCGGTAGAATGTCGCAACAATGATCAGAACAGTCGGAGAAGATATTAGGACTATTGGAGATGTTGCCGGAACAGTTGAAGAAGTAAAAACCATGAATGCAAAGAGAGAAGTCGTAAATGGATAGAAATCTTAATGGCCTGACCTATTTATAAAGAACAAGCGAGACGAGTTTGGTCGTATAATCCACTGAGCCGTATCCAAACCATCCATGTGTCATCCCACTACCTAAATGGGCAGTTGAGCCGGCATCGGATCAGCTGGTACGGCATGATGCGAGCTTGCCACATTTAGCCTTGGGTAACGGTTGCAAAGGTGAAATGACACCTAATTAATAACCTACTGACGGTGCGCCCATTATGAAAGCATAAACTGACATGACATGTGCACGACTTTCAAGACCACAGTCCCACTTCCCAAGAAAAGGGGAAACAATAACCACCAAAGATCAAAGGACACACCTGATTATAAATTCCTTTGGCATCATAAAGAATGAGGGCCTCTAGGAATTGGGGGCATCTGATGGGCCTGGAACCGGCACACATTCGGGACCCTCAGCCAGGATTGAGATACCAAGCCTCAGTTTAGATAGCCCCGACATCCCTGTGTCAAAATTCCTGAAGCGACCAAGATTCCCGAGGCCACCAGGATTCTCAAGAACACGAAGGTACCGACCCAATATTTCTTGAGACCATCAAGATCATCTAGGGGTATCCCTAGAGGCAATCAGGACCCTTGAGATGTACCTGCTAACATATCTGATCTGGCCTTGTTCGAGGCCTTCATATCAGGAAGGAAGGCACCCGCCATTCAAGTCGAACAAGTAAGGAAACCAATTCATATCCAGCCAACCCTAACCATAACAGCTCCTACAATCACTCCCACCAGCACCGCCTGGGCACAGGGGCATTAGATTGGAATCCGAGAACTATGCTGGAGGTATAAGCTGGTAGCAGTCAAGAAAGGTATGAGCAATATCTCTTCATAATTTTCCTAGTATTTCCTCTTCGAAGTCTCTAACTTGATTGTCAGAGGGCAACCGACCATCACTGGCTGTGACCATCCTTCTACTTGTCTTTGTAGGTCCACATGATTGCTTAAAATCTTGCACCCATTTGGTTGATCCCGAGTGTCACATTTGGGCATCATCAGAAACCATTAGCTTTAAAAATTGAAATCAGTTACCAAATCTTGTTGCATTGGAGCATTAAGCACACTTAACTAATACATTACTCATATATGTATAACTGTTACATTTCATCAGCCACTTCTTTGCCAATCGTTCCACAGTTTGTTGAGTGGTTCAGAAAAATGGAATCATGGAGAAGTTGGTAGTTGGGATTTTAGATGTAGGGTTGTCTTAATAACTGATTCATGAGGAGTAGTAGAGTTGCAGGTAACACTATGATCTACATTGAATCTGTTACAATAGTCCTTTTCATTCTAAATGGTAGGTTATCAATAGGGGGACAATCTGTTACAACACAGAAATGTTTGATTTCTATTGGCGAGGTAAAGGAAATTTACATTGTGGTTGCAGTCTACATTCAGTTCCATAGCATGGGATTTCATACCAATAGATCCATGAGTTGCTATAGTTAAATCAATGTTTGACTCCTTGAATAAAACATCTGTGGGCCTTGATTTTTGCACGATGGGTGGACCTCTTAGAAAAGTGATCCACTCATCATGGGCCTAACCCACGATGGTTTAGAGCCGCCACTAGTCTTTTTAAAGATGTGATTGGACATCTATGTTTGGAAAACAAAATAATTTTATTTTAAAATTGTTTTGAAATGTCTGACTCCATTTCAAATTGGTCGACTCAAGGATTCTAGGTAGGTGGTTCGATTATGGATCAGGGAAGGTATTAGGCACTCCGATCCACCCGCATAGGCGGTTACCTACTTAAACTGGTTTAAGATTAGGGTCAAATTTCTATATGTGTGCATGAGTGTGTTCTATTTTTTGAAAATGGTGCCATGTGCACATGGTTTATTCTACTAATTAATGGTGTGTGTGACTATGTGTACAAAACAAGTCATTTAGCTTAGGTTACAAAAGACCGACCATTTACTTAACATGGTGTCTAAACAAAGCAACTAAATATATTCTAAAAAAGAAGTAGAGGGAATAAAAAGTTGGGAATGCGTACCTTAAGCCGCTTTCAAATAACCAAGTGAAACATGAGATTTAGTGTATATATTCATGTAAAAGACAGAATTACAATTGATA
>JAOXJP010168074.1:0-12739 GCA_025762735.1 Platanus orientalis
ATTTTAGGAGATTGTTTGAGATCTTGTGGGGCCCAATAACTTGGCCAACAAGCCAAATATTGTGCCAACCAAGATTCCTATTTTTAGAAGATTTTTACTAATTGGCAAGTTTATTTTGTTAGAAGATTTTGAGTCTAGGATTTTATTTTATTTTATTCTCCATGTAATGCCTAGTTAAAGGCCACATTAGATCAATGTAAATCAGTTGAAGATGATTATTTAAAAAGAAGACACGTGTGTGTTGAAATGAGTGTGGTATCCAAAGTTTTCTCTCAACCCCTCACCTTAGTATTCTACTCTCTATCTCTTTTCTTCTTCTTTCTTATCTTCTTTCTTTCTTGTTTACTTTTCTTGTGGACGGCTGTTCTACATCAGATTCATTGCACTTTTAGAGATGACATTACCTTAAACCCTGGTTTTCTTCTGGTCTGCAAACCACCTCTCATTTTATAAGATGATATTTCTTCAATTCCCCTTGTTCCTACAAAAAAATCCCTCTGTATCTTTTCATTGGATTTTATGATTGTTTTTTATTTTTTTGATGAATATGATTGTTTTTGAGGCTTTGAAATAAGATAGGTTGTAAACTTGAAGGTTGATTATGGTAGCTTGGTTAAGGTGATCTTACCTTCTAGTGAAGTGTAGTTTTTCCTCAAAGAACTAAGATTTCTAGATATTTTTTCCATTATAGGATCCCAAAATTATACGTTCTTGGATTTCCACCGGGAGGAAGCTTTGATATTTGAGGGGCCATCCTTCTCACTCACATCTTAGAATCATAACATATTTTAAGATCTCCCCGTTCCTTAGGTTAATCCCTGCAATCTTGCTTTTCCCCTATTACTCAGTCCAATGATTGTTTCAAAGCATCTCAAGATCCTCCTGATGTTTCAAAGGTAAGATTCCTCGGCCTTATGAGAATGGTGTTATCTAAAAATTGTAAGTCGGATACTTCCATACCATCTGTGGGCCTTGGTTTTTGCCCGACGGGTGAACCTCTTAAAAAAGGGGTCCACTCATCATGGGCCTAGCCCACGATGATTTGGAGTCGCCACCAACCTTTTTTAAGATGTGACTACATTTATTTAAAAAATAAAATAATTTTTATTTTTAAAATTCATTTTGAAATTTCAAACTCCATTCCAAACTGGTCAACTTAGAGGCTTCTAGGTAAGCAGTTTGGTTATGGACTGAGGAAGGTGTTAGGCACCCCGGTCCACTCGTATACATGGTTACCTACTCTAACCAGTTCAAACATAGGGTCTAGATTCTATATATGGTATGTGCATTTGTGTGTCTTATTTTGAAAAGAGGTGCAATGTGGTTGACCTAGCTAACTAGTGCACATGTTTGTAAATATTTATTATTAAAGTATGGTTTTGATTAATTTATTATCTAATCATCTGTTTGGATGTCATTTAATAAAAGAAATTAGAAGAAGCAAGTTAGAAAAAACGTACCATAAGTTGCTGTCCTCTCTTATAATGTGATGCACTATGTTGATGGTTTCTTCTTTCACTCGGATCACACCTTTTATTGGGGTTTGTTCTTAATCTCGATAAGGAGAGAGAGAGAGAGATGGATTTGCGAGTGAAGAGAGAAAGATAAGGGGGCTGTTTCAGCCGTGCGAGATCTTATAGAGAGAGAGAGAGAGAGAGAGAGATAGAGAGAGAGAGAGAGAGAGGCATGGGATTAGTTTTTTTTGGGGGGAAATTTTTCTAGCCGTGAAAGTGTGGTCTTCAGGTTTTTTGACTGTGATGAGAGGGGGTCTTAGGGCTTTTAGGCTTATGTTTTTATATAGGAGGAGGCAGCGCCCAACTTTCTTTCTTATTAAAAGAGATCTAGAGATGGATTTCTTTGGTTGGAATAAAGATGAAATCTCCCCAATACGTGTAAGGGCTCTTATTTATTTATTTTTTTAATTTTCTTTATTTAAAACTACATGGGTTAGAAGGTGTGGACTGGTGGTATTCACCAAACTTTTTTCTAAATATTACCCATAGGTTTGCTAACGTTGAGGGATTTATTCTAATTAGAAAGATTCTTGGGGAATAATTTAGATTTGATTAAATATCAGCTTATGCCACGTGGTAAGAGGATAGACTTATGAATCAGCATCTCGCAATGCACTATAACACGGTATACCCACTCGGAATTTTATTGATCAAGATGAGTCAATTTTGATCGAATCCATAATTAGGGTGACTCGATGGTACTGATCATCATGGTGAGGCTTGATTTGGAATTTGAAACTTCAGAGTGCTTGATTGGATGGTTATGGATTGATATGGTGCGATGGAAAGTTTAGAAATGGACTTTGAAGGTCATAATCATTACCGTAAAGTTTGAAGTCATGCTGAATCCATCTACAGTGCTTGATTAACCATTCTATGTGTATATTGCTAAAAAATTGAAAGATTCCAAATCGAAGGCTAAGATTTACTGAAACTTGGTATATCAAATTTCAATAATCAAACCCTCTATTTCAAGGGTCTTGAGCCTTCCACCTCTTTCCTCATTTCCCTTCTCTTTTCCTCTTTTTCTCTTATACATTGCTTGATTCTTTAGGGGTTTCTCCCCCCTCTTTCTAATAAATTTTTTCCTTCATTAAAAAAAAAAACAAAAAACTGTGATATCAGATTGATCATCCAATTTGTCATTTGATTGGATTTTAAAAGATTCTAAATCAAGGGTCGAGATTCGCCAAAACATGATACGGTGAAATTTGATGATCAAACATTATTTCAGGGTTTTGGACTACTCCAGACACATTCGTGACCCGATTAATTGTTTGATGCTTGTATAATGAGATTTAGTGGTCCACTTTGATGAGAAGAAATTGTAATTTCCAATTTAGATAAGGTCAGACTTAAGAGAATCACTTAAAAGATTTAAACACTGGAAATGAAAAGATTGAGGAAGTGGGTCCATAAAGATCTTAGGAAAAAATCGAGGGTTTAGAGTACCAAATTAGGAAGTATGGGAATGGCCTAAAAGTGAGAAGTTATCTAACCACCGTGGTTTCTTGTGATGCCTAAGGTCCATTATGAAGAATCGCTGCTGCCCATTGAAAGAAACCTCTGAATCTTGGGCCAAAATTAGGTGCTGACATATGCTCATCTATGACAAGAGTTGCTTGTTAACGAGTGACAAAGAGTATAAAACACTAATTTTGGTTCATGTTAGAAAATATTGATTAATTCTAAATAAATCATGGCTCATCTAATTTTATGAACAACAATTTTCTAAAGGGTATTTATTGTAAAAGGACAATCTACCAAGCCGGATGGCTCATGTCTTGGTGGACCTTCTTTCTACATGGTCTAATATGGGAAGCTCTACAATTTGGAAGAATTTTGAAAATTAAGTCTCATGACTTATTTTAGAGTAATCAACATTTTCTTTTCCAATTCACGTGTTCATGTTGCTCTGACACTGTGCTCCTACTGAAAGACATGAAAAATCTACAGCATGTGGGGCAGGGGTGCCCTGATAAAACAAAATATGAAAACACATATTTTAAAGTAATCGAAAAACTTTAAAATGATAGGAATGTTTGAAATATTCAAAATATCCAAGAATGCTTGAAAATTATCTAAAAAATATTCAAAATAATCATGTATTCTTTTGCTGTCCTTGTTATTATTTTCATTTTTTTTGTTTTGTTCTTTTGAACATTTTATTCTTCTCTTTTAATGAGCTAATTTTGACAAAGTTTGATTGACTTTGATTTTAATTGATTTTTTTTTTTAAACAAAATAGTTATCCAAAGATCCTATTTTCCCTTGTTTCTTTGCAACTAGTGGCATACTGTGGTTGCGCCGGTAGGCCGTGCTATGGTTTTTCTTCTAGTGCTTCAAAAGGTCATTCTTTATTATTTTTTGTTGTCTCGCATGATGACATCGTCTGTGCCTATCATAGTGAATTTTTTTTCATACGATGGCATCGTCCACGCCTGTCGTAATGCCAAAAACCTGTAATGAAGGCAACACCATTATAGTGACGTCCTCGGTGCTAGTGCATGCGCATCTGCATCAGGTCGGTTGGAGGTTGGCTTCTATTCTTTAATAAAACTTGGAGACTTATATCATTGAAGGATCCCTTTGATTTCCAGGGAATGACTTTTGACAATCTTGTTGAAATCTGGAGACTTACATCATCAAGAATCTTCTCTGTTGTAACTTCCTACTAACTCATCACAGGTGTAGCCAGAGATATGATACCCTCTTTAACAAAGTTTTCCCAAAAGGTTGTAGTGAGGTTTTCTGCCTTGCGCCACTACGGCTACCGTCTTTAACATTATGATGGACACCTTTATCAAAGTGTTAAAGTTGAATCTCATACGATGACATTGTTCGCGTTTATTGTATGAGGTTTTCTTGACTGTAGAAGGATGGGAGGCCCCTAACCTTATTTCAAGAGGATTTTCTTTTCCTTTTTGTAACATTTCTTGGTGACAACTTGATCCTTGACATTATGACATTTCTCCGGGTTGTAGTGACCGGAGTTAGGCATCGTGTGTGCTAGTGTTCATGAGCTTTGTGTGTGTTGTCTTTCATTGGACCATCGGGTTGTCTGGACTAATGATTGAGAGTGTTAGTCATTCTCCTTTGAAAGCCTCCTACTAACATCTTAGGAGAATCGTGAAGGAAATCATGTTAAGGGTATTTATGTCACATTATACTACGTATATAGACCATTGTAATGGTATATAAGCTCTTATGAATAAATAATCTTTCATATGGAGAGATTAGAACTCTCATACGATTAACCCCAATTTCTCCTCTCTTTCTCTTCTTTATTTTTCCTCTTTATTTTCCCCATTATTGATCTTCCAGATCTTCAAATTGGTATAAGAGCATCAAAGCAAAGACCGGAATGGAATCACGCGCATAGGACAGTGCTAATGTCAGCAGGGCCGTACCGGTGTTAGACCTCGAATCCCTAGGGTTTGGGTTGTTTTTGCCTGCTGATAATTGTGGAGATTTTTTTCGAATTTTTTTAAAGCTTGGAGATGGGATTTTCGAAGGGTTTTGTGTGAGTTTGAAAAAAATCCCAAAATCTGTAAATCAGTTCAATCCGAATAGATTAAGGGTTTTTCTTTCGATTCATCTCAAGAGGGTGAGTCGTTTTTTTCTAAGGAATCAATCAAAATTGGTTTTGTGTGATTTGATTGTGGATTGAAGTGTCTGTGGTGATTTTTCGGGGTCAGACGTTAACATTTTTTATGCCAGGCACTGTATACAATTTGTTTCTTAATTTTTTGGATTAAAAAAATTGTTGGAACTATGATGTGTCACTTTGACGAGATTATTGAGGACTCTATAATGTTTGTTCTTATCGTTCGGGCTCCGATTTGTGTTCTTGGTGTTTAGGGATCTCTTGGCAAGGTTTCTGCAGGCTGTGTGACCGTGTAACCAAGGTGATCTTGGAGCCGACCTTGTTTTCGTGTGTGTAGTGGTTGGTTCGCCTGTGTGAGGTCTACTCTTTGTGTTATAGGTTGTGGTAAGTATGTTTCTAGTTACCAGATATCAGAGGAAGAGAGCCGGACCCCAGGTTAGACTGTGGGAGACTCGAATAACAAAGAGATGGGTACTATCCAAATAGTTGGGGACACATCTCAGCCCCAAATAACAACTGTGAAGTTTGATGGCAACAACTATCTCATATGATCTAAGTCAGTGTTGATCTATATTCAAGGCAAAGATAAGGAAGACTACCTGACCGGTGAGATTGAGATACCTCCCAAGACTGATCCTCGCTATAGAAAGTGGAAGGTAGAGAATGCAATTGTAATGGGATAGTTGCTAAATTCAATGAAGCCAAAAATTAGTGACCACTTATTATTCTTAGAAACAACCCATTAGATATGGGATGCCCTGCCAAGTTGTATTCTCAAAAGGGCCTCACAGCTAAGGTGTGTGAGTTGAGGCAGAGGATTGCTCAGTTTAAGCAAGGAAATCAGCCACTTGTTATGTATTATTCTTCTTTAAGGAAAATGTGGGATGAGTTGGACCACTATACCACATATCGCCCGGTCTGTATGAAAGATACCATTGAGTATAAGAAGTGTGTTGAAAGTATTCAAATATTTGAATTCTTGGTAGGGCTAAATCCAAAGTACGAACAGGTGTAGACCATACTTCTTGGGAAGGACCCCTTGCCCTCCTTAAATGAGGTCTATGCTCACATACACAGGGAAGAAAGACGTTAAGGGGTGATGAATGTGACTGCCTCATTTGAGAAATCAACACTAGTTTCTACCTTTACTAGAGGTGGCCGGGGTGACAATACAGGACTGGGCCATGGTGGACGAGTGAATCCCACTTCTGATGATAAAGATCGGCTAAAGTGCGACCATTGTGGTAGGCTGAGGCATACGAAGGACCAGTGTTGGGATCTTCATGGGCGACCACAAGATCTCCCTCTACGTTCCTCTCCATGAGGTGGATTTAGTAATGGTTGGGGAGGAGGCTGGTTTGGTTCCAACCGACTTAATGCTCATTCAGTGACTAATATGCCACCAGAGACAACAACTCCACCACCTCTAGCTTCAATGCCTTCCAGTTCTTCAGATGAGAGCTTGTCTAAAGATGAGATTGAGGCATTCAGATGCTTTGTTTTTCAACTGTGACTATCCTTCTAATGTTCCTTCATCATCTTTTGCATATTCAGGTACATCTGCATTCGCCTTGTCTGTCATTGTCTCTAATCCACAGGGCTCCTGGATTATTGATTCAGGGGCCTCCCACCAAATGACTGGTATCTCATCATTTTTTTCATCTTACAAGGTCTCTTCAGGCAAGGACAAAATCCGAATTGCAGACGGTTCCCTTTCTTCTATAGCAAGATAGGGGGATATTCCTATTACCTCTGATCTATGTTTGTCATTTGTGTTACATGTTCCTATGTTCACTCTTAAGTTGTTGTCCATTAGCCATATTACAAAAGGGCTTAATTGTTGTGTTACCTTTTTTCCATCTCATTGTGTGTTTTAGGACATGGTGACAAAGCGGTCAATTAGTTTGAGACATGAGAAGGATGGTCTGTACCTTTTACATTTTAGTTTGCCAATAGCTACACCAACAATAAAGAGGGACATTTATACTTCTGGATCAGATGAGTTGTTCTCTTGGCATCGCCATTTGGTCACTTGTCTTTCTTTGTGTTGACAAAAATGTTTCCTCAGTTTTTTAGTTATTCGTCTAATTTCTTTTGTGAACCATGCCAGTTGGCTAAACATTGTAGAACTGTTTATTCTCTCAGTACTAATAATAAAAGCTTTATTCCTTTTTCTCTTTTGCATTATGATGTGTGGGGATCATCCCCTATAAATTCTTTGTTTGGTTATAGATACTTGGTAACATTTGTGGATGATTGTTCTCATGTTACTTGGGTTTACTTGTTAAAAAGTAAGAGTGATGTATTTGCAACTTTCAAATCCTTCCATAGCATGGTTACTACTCAATTTAACACCAAAATTCAAGTTCTGCGGTCTGACAATGGTGGTGAATATCTTTCTCGAGAGTTTTCTTTTCTTGATTCATCCATTATCATTCATTAGACTACATGTTTAGGTCCTTCTGAGCAAAATGGGGTAGCTGAACGAAAGAATAGGCACTTATTGGAGGTTGCCTGTGTAATCATGTTTACCATAGATGTGCCACAAACATTTTGGTCTGAGGTCATTCAAACTGCAGCATACCTCATTAATCGAATGCCATCTCGCGTTCTTTTTCAAAAAACCCTTGTTGAAATCTTGATACTTGACTCATCACTGTTTCCTTTACCTCCAAAAACTTTTGGGTGTATCTATTATGTCCATGTATCAAAATCTGATCGCACCAAATTGGACCCAAAGGCACTTAAATGTGTTTTTCTGGGCTATGAGATGAATCAGAAAGGGTACAAATGCTTTCATATTCCTACTCGTCGTTCCTTTGTGTCTCGGGATGTCACATTCTTTGAGTCCATTCCTTTCTTTTCATCTTGCAGGACATCTCTTCAGGGGGAGCAATTTGCAAGTGAAGAATTGTTTGGTGCTCCTATGCCTATTCCGGTTCCATTGTATCAATTTGATGGCAAAGTAATAGTGCTGATAGCAAGGGGGAGTTGTAAGTATATACACGCAGAAATAAACAACTCATGCCTATGGATGAGGCACATGAAAACTTGAATTCTTGTGACCACTCCAAGAGTCAACTTCTGAACTAGTTCACGAGACAGGTAACAATTCTTCACTTCCCTCTCCACTTTATGATGATTTGCACCTACCCATAGCTCAGAGAAAGGGTGTTAGGACTTGTGCTCAACACCCCATGTCAAATTTTGTATCCTATGATTCCTTATCATCTTCTTTTCGTAGTTTTTCTGTGGCTTTGTCTTCTGTTTCTATTCTCTGCAGTGTACCTGAAACTTTAGCACAACCTAAGTGGAATGATGTAATGGTTGAGGAAATGATGGCGTTGGGAAAAAACAACGCCTGAGAGTTAGCTGATCTTCCCAAGGGAAAGAAACTGGTGGGATGCAAGTGGGTATTCATAGTTAAATATAAGTCTGATGAGTCTGTGGAGAGGTATAAAGCACGCCTTGTCGCGAAAGTGTACAAAGACTTTTGGCATTAACTATCAGGAGACGTTTGCCATAGTAGCCAAAATGAATTCTGTAAGGGTGTTTATCTCCCTGACAGCGAATCAGAATTGGCCACTCTTTCAATTCGATGTAAAAAATCCTTTCTTACATGGAGACTTAGAGGAAAAAGTATATATGGTCACTCCATTAGGTTTCTGTATGATGTATGTTGACGGGAAAATTTGCAAATTAAAAAAAACATTGTATGGCTTGAAGCAATCTCCTTGTGCGTGGTTTGAGAGATTTAGATCAGCCATGTTGAAGTTTGGATATAAGTAAGCTTAGACGGATCACACCTTATTTAACCGCAGGTAGGGCCCTCAAGTGATAGTTTTAATAGTGTATGTTGATGATATTATAGTCACAGGAAATGATGCTACTGAAGTGGCACGGTTGAAATCAAGTTTAGCAAAGGAGTTTGAGATTAAGGATCTTGGATCTCTCCAATACTTTCTTGCGATTGAAGTTGCCAAAGCTAAACAAGGTATCTTTTTTGTCTTAGAGAAAGTACTTGTTGGATTTGCTAAAAGACTCTGATATAGAAGGTTGCAAACCTTGTGCTACACCAATTGAAGTAAACCATATACTAAAAGAAGATGGCAGTAAGAGATTTATTGATGCTGGGAGATTTCAAAGATTGGTGGACCGCCTCATCTACTTATCCCTTACTCGTTCTGACATCACATATGCTGTAAGTGTTGTCAGTCAGTTCATGCATGCACCAACGCAAGATCATATGGAGGCAGAATACCGGATTCTTAGATATTTAAAGGGTTGTCCAGGAATGGGCATCTTATACCGAAGACATGGTCATAACCGTGTGGAGATCTATACTGTTGCTGATTGGGTTGGATTACTCATAGATCGTAGGTCTACATCTGGATACTACTCTTTCGTTGGCGGGAATTTAGTCACATGGTGAAGGAAGAAGCAATTAGTGGTCGCTAGGTCAAGTGCCGAAGTAGAATTTAGGTCCATGGCTCATGGAATTTGTGAATCATTGTGGTTGAAATTGTTATTATCTGAAGTGAGATTTTACATAACAGGGCCTATGAGTCTCTACTGTGATAACAAAGCTGCCATCAGTATTGCACATGATCTTGTGCAACATGATCGAACTACGCATGTGGAGGTTGATCGTCACTTTATCAAAGACCATCTCAAGAAAGGTAGTATTTGTACCCCGTTTATTCAAACTCATGATTAGTTGACAAACATTTTTACTAAGGGTTTGAATGGAGCGCAATTCATGTTTCTATGCTCAATATCTATTCTCCAGCTTGAGGGGGAGTGAAGGAATCCATGTTGAAGGTATTTATGCCACATTATACTATGTATATAAACCATTGTAATGGTATATAAGCTCTTATGAATAAATAATCTTTCGTATGAAGAGATTAGAACTCTCATACGATTAACCCCAATTTTTCTTCCCTCTTTATCTTCTTCTTCTTTATTTTTTACATTATTGATCTTGTAGGTCTTCAAGTAATCGTATGTGCATAATGTATGTGGTGGTAACGGAACCATTTGTGCTCTTGTGCTTAATGTTTCAATGAAAGATGTGTGAAAAGTGACCAAGAGTCATAACGAAGTTTTAAGTCTTTGTGGCACCAAGCATTGTCTCTAGCCGAAGATAAGAGGCCCCTGTCCTACAAAGCTAGAGGGGCTATTCTTTTCCATGCCAACTTGTGTCCACAGGCCGTGGTCTTAGCACGCCTATGAGCTTTGTTAATCCTTTTTATTTTTTTTGGTTGGACTTATTTTGTTCCCATGCAAATAGATAGATTGCATGTTTGCTTTATTTGATTGGGACTCTATCCTTAATGAAAAACCCAAAGACTTACATCATTAAGGATCTTTCTTCGATGTTTTTTTTTTTTTGGTAAAGATCTTTCTTCGATGTTACTTGTTACAACATAGCCGGGTTCTAATTTTTCCCTATTGTGACCTCCTATGAGTATTCATAGGTGTGGCTAGGGGGTCCTTGTTGTGACTTGTTATAATATAGCCGAATGTTTGACTTTTGTTAATCTTGATGAAACCCGATGACTTACATCAAAATTCTTTTCTATTGTTACTTACCTGCTTTGTAAGTCACATGTATAGCTGGAGGTTTGACTTTGACTGATTGGTTTTTTGTGTTGACAGTCCTAATGAAACCCGAAGACTTACATCATTGGGGGTTCTTCTTGATAGACATAATGTATAATTTATTCTATATTGTTTCTGTCCAAGGGTCATCAACATTTTCTTGCAACCATAGGATGGCTTTATCCTTGTTTCGCAATGGGTTGTAATGACCATTGCAAGGGCATCAATCTAGTGTATTGTCGGTTATCCCAACAAGAATGGAAGCCCTCATTTCATTTGTGCAGTCATCTGAACGTCCTTAATGAGTAGCAGAGATAATTCATTAAGAGTTGGCCTAATGGAAAGCAAGAGGTCCTCATTCTACAACGTTAAAGTTGGACCTTATTTTTTGAGGTGTCATCTCCTGCGAGTGGCATCACTGCGGGTTGACTCTGGGTTGTCATGACCAAAGACCTAACTTTTCTATCTTGTGTAAGTATGGTGATCGCCTATACTGAATTGGGATTTGATTTTTTTTCTTCTTTTGATCCCCCGTTTAAGGAAATGGACCTTGCAACACATGTCTTTTGGTCTTGTTTTCAGGGTTGGATTTCTCGTTTGATTTGTTTGAATTGATGGCCCCGTCGAAGGAGGTGGATCAAGCTAATGATGCCACTTGTCTTGTTGTCGAGGTTTAATCCTTGATTGATTGATTTGATTGACTTGACAACCTTGTATAAGGAGGTGGATCATGCTGAGCGTACCACTTGTCCTATTTTTGAGGTTTTATTTGTTTTGACGATCCCATTTAAGGAGGTGAACCATGCTGAACATGTTCACTTATCCAGGTTTAGGGACTTGTTTTTATTTTGACATTTGTTTTTTTATTATCTTTTTGTAGGGCGGCTGACATCCTTTCATGATTGCTCGTTTTTTTCTTATGATTGATTGACTTCTAGCTTTTGACTTATTGCTTGCCCTTGTTGTTACCCCAAGGTAAAGGCGAATTGATTGCTTGTCCATGTGTGGTTTGGATTGTTCCCAAGTCTGTTGATTTCGTTGCATGGTTGTTCATACCCATTTTGACTACTAGTGACGAATGTATCTGTTTTTTCTTTCTTTTTTTTTTTCGAAAAAAAATTTGATGATTATTTTGGGTAAGGATTTGAGAGATTAAGTCATCATTCAAGGGGATCTCTTTTCTTGTCCTTTGTTTGGTTTGATTGTATCATCTTGGTTTGACCCTTGTTGTGTACTGTGATTTAGCTCTTGACACTCATTGCTTTGAGACTTTACCCCATGCTTCTTTCTTGTGCCTTGAATGCATTTGAAGATGATCTTATTCGGCTGATGTTGATTATTGACTTTGCCCCAAGTTTGACTTGACTTTCTTTTTCGTCCCTTTTTGTTCCCTATAGAGATGAGTCTCTATAGGATTGCGTTTCGCATCATTGTTGCATCAAAACACCATTTCTGGTTTTCACTTGGACCTGCGACTTTTGTTTTTTGCCATAGCTGGTTCTTTTACTCATGAAGCTCTTTCAGGTTTTCACCATGTCCTTTTAAACTACGCATTTTTTTTTTTTTTTTTGTTATTTTATTTTATTTTTTGCTTTTCTTCCACTCTTACTCTCTTGACCATGACTTGACTATGCATTGAAATTGTATTGTATCATGCCCTTACAAAACTTTGAGAATTAGAGTGGACTTATTGATAGGATAAAACGTGGCTTAGGACATGGGGTTTTCAATAAAATGGGGAAAAGGCTCAAAATTTGACTGTACCTAAATTTGGGTTGCCTACGTATCCTGATTTAGGGATTAAATCAAACATAGTTTCCATGTTGTTACTCAAACAATACCTTATTTTTTATATTTTTGGTGTCAAACCAACAATGTTGTTAAAGGCACTTTGACATAAGGATTTGCCCAATTTCTTCAAAGATCAAGGAGGACTTAGATCGTAGGACGAAACATGGCTTGGGATTTGGGTTTCCAATAAAATGGGTGGAAGACTCAAAATTGATTTGATAAC